>CM076569.1:741125716-741343715 GCA_034641835.2 Pinus albicaulis | reverse complement strand
GGCACCAATCCAGTGAATGTGATGAGATTCAACCATATGTTGACTACGTCCGGACGGGAGTTAACTAAGAACATCAGGGCCCCTACGAGTTGTCAATACTCGATAGAATTTGCTAGCACGGGCCCAGCAACATTTCCACTCAACTTCTTAAAGTTGAGTTCCATCAGTGTCGACACAGACTTACAGTCCACCATACCAAATCTCTCCAGCAGCTTCACAACATATTTTCCTTGAGAAAGGAAAATCTCGCCTGGCCTCTTCCAGACCTCCAAGCCTAGGAAGTAGTGCATCAGTCCTAGGTCTTTCATCTCAAACTCGAAAGCTAGCTCCCTCTTACACTGATGAATGAGAGGGTCAACACCTATCAGGAAAAGATCGTCCACATAGAGAACCAAAATGAGAGGCCTTTCTCTATCAACCTTAAAATAAAGGTTCGGATCAGCATTACTTCGAGTGAAGCCCAGCTTCATCAAGTAGCTATCTATCCTCTTGTACCAAGCCCTGGGGGCTTGCTTCAACCCATAGAGGGCTTTCTTCAACCTGCGTACATGGGTGTCTCTATCTCGGACTTCAAACCCCAGACGTTGCTCCACATACACCTCTTCCTTTATAGATCCATGCAGAAAAGCGGTCTTCACACCCATCTGATGTAGACTCCATCCTTGCGTAGCAGCAAGGGCAATAATAGATCGGATGGTGGTATAGCGGGCCACAAGTGTAAATATACCATCATAATCGAAGCCTTCTTTTTGAGAGAAGCCTCGAGCAACGAATCTTGCCTTGTACTTTTCAGCACTTCCATCAGATCCATGCTTGATCTTATAGAGCCATTTTGAGGTGACAACAGATTTGTCCTCCGGTCTTGGGACCACTTCCCAGACATCATTCTTCATAATGGACTCATATTCTTCGTGCATAGCATCCTTTCAAACTTGATGCTTTACGGATTCTTCAAATGTTCCAGGCTCAGATTGTACTATCGTACTCATGGTTGCTAGATACCCTTGGTATCTCTTCAGCTTCTTGCTTTCACGGAATGTCCCCCTTGGGGCAATATGTCTCTCGGCATCTTCGAGAGTATCCCTAAGCCATGAGGGTCTTCTCTTATTTGAAGGAGGTGGATCAATGGGATCCATAGGTCCTTCAACATCGAGCATCAGGTCATCCTTCGGCTCTTCCAACTTCCCTGCTTCTTCATCTTCTTTGTCTTCCTTGGGGCTAGGGAGATTTCTTACTTTCTTTAGGGCAACATCTTCATCGAAGGTGACATCATGGCATATCTCCACTTCTCTTTGACCAGACACATTGATTCTATATGCCTTCGAAGTTTCACTGTAGCCCACAAACATTCCCTTCTTTCCAGAAGCATCCAACTTGCTTCTCTTTTCTTTCGGCACATGAAAGTAAACAGGACAATCAAAAACTCTAAAATGAGAAACATCATATTTCTTACTAGAGAAGACTTCTTCAGGAGTTTTGGAGTCCAGAGTGGAATGCGGGCATCTGTTTTGAACATACACAACAGTTTTCGCAACTTCTCCCCATAGAAACTTCGGAAGACCTTGGTCACATAGCATGGCTCGGGTAGCTTCCACAATGGTCCTGTTCTTTCTTTTAGCAACACCATTTTGCTCAGGAGTGTACGTAGTTGTGGTTTCCCTCTTAATGCCAACTTCTCTACAAAAGTCATTAAACACATTTGACTCATACTCGGTCCCATTCTCGGACTTAAAACTTCGATTTTCTTCTCGATTTGATTTTCCACCAAGGCCTTGAAGGTACGGAACCATTTGAATGCTTCATCCTTCTTCTTCAAAAAATATATCCAGGTCTTGTGGGAGAAGTCATCTGTAAAAGTCATGTAATAGGAAGTTGGAACATCCTCCCAAGGATGTTATGGGTAGCATACTAGATAAGTCATAATGTATCAACTGCAAGATATCAGTTGTCTTTGTGACACTTGAGAGGAATGGTCCCCTTGTATGCTTCCCTTTGGCACAACCCTGACATATACCTTCATGATCATCTCTCAATTCAGGCATCTCTGTCACCACCTTCCTTGCTTCGGGTAGGGCTTTGTAATGAAGGTGTGCAAACCTCCGGTGCCATAACTCTGTTTGAAGAGTTGTATCACATGTCATAGCCCCCAATGGACTTCCTCCAACTTGGTAGAGTGTATCAACTCTAAAACCAATAGAAAGAGCTTCCTTGAAGTTCTTCTTCCAGATAAGTACCTTTCCATCAACGAATGCCACCTTGAACCCTTTGTCTTCCATTGCCGAAATGGACACAAGGTTCTTCTTCAAATTAGGTACATACAACACATCTTGTAATCGAATGACTTGACCTTGAGATAAATGGAGGGTCACAGTCCCTGTCCCTTTCACGAGATAGGTTTCAATATCTCCAAGGATAAATTCCAGATTAGTATCCTTCTCAACCAAATCAGAAAGGGCTTCTTTATAACCAGTGAGGTGCCTTGAAGCACCACTATCAATTAACCAGACATCCAGGGTGTCGGGTGGAGATGCAACAGAGAGGGCAGATACAAGAATAAAATCATTTCTCTTATTATCAACAACATTAGACTCATTGTACCTGGAATTTCTTGACCTCTTGAAAGGTTGCCCATTTCCATTACGATCATAGGGAGCCTTCCTTTTTCCTTGGAACCTATTGTTCCTGCCCTTCCTTCTCGAGTTGTTGTTGTCATCATCCCTGGGAGAGTCCCTTCTATTAGGGCACTCTCTTGCATAGTGACCAGTCTTGTTACAAGTGTAACATCTTCCCTTCCTTCCTTTGGGCCCCGCTCTACCATGGTTTTGATTTCTCGGGCCACCATGGTTCTTCTTCTTTGCATGAGCAGCGAGGGCAGTAGGGTCACTTCCATTACCATGAGAGGCATACTCCATCATTCTTGTTTCCTCTTGAGTGCATCTTGTCAATATTTCATCAAAATCAGGAATCACATTATTATTGAGAATAGTGGTATTGAATACATGCCAATCACGGGGGAGACCTCCAAGTGCAATAAGAACCATCTCTCGATTAGATATTGCTTCCCCAATAGCTAGGAGGTTATTCCTGATTTCAGTGAGCCTCATAAAATAGGATTGAATAGATTCATCCTTGCCCTTCTTGATATTCTTCAATTGATTCTTGAAGAAAAGGATTTGATTAGCATTGCTAGCCCTGAACATGCTCACCAACTTATCATACATCTCCTTAGATGTCTTCAGCTCAGAAATGTAAGCAACCAAGTGCTTATGAATAGAATCCCGTATAATCATCTTTGCGTTGATTTCCTCTTTTCTATACTTTGTCTTCGTGGCAACAACTGCATTTGATGGAGGCTCTTGAATATTCCCCTGTCCATAGTCCATGACATCTTGATCTTCTAGCGCCAAATCCAAGGACATCTTCCATGTATGATAATCAGACTTATCAGTCAATTTATCATCAGCCTTGAAACCCTTGTACGTTGAGGAGGCCATTTGTCCTTGATAGGATTTCTTCCTTCAGAGATAGCTTCTAACACCAGCTTGGACTCTTGGACTTTGTCTTCACCTCAGCTTTGATTCCATGTTAAATTTAGATAACCATGGTGTTCTATGCTTGATGCACTTTTATTTCAATCTTTCTTAGGCCCAATACAAAATAGTAATCACATAAACTTGAAAGTATAATGCTGATAGGACACAATAATAGATCAATAGAAGACAAGCCAAATATAGATCAGATTTCCAATTCCTTTTGTCCAGCGAAGATATGAGATATTGTGGCGTTACAGCGGTCAACAGGATGCTTCAACCAACAAAATTTTTCTTGGTCAGCTAACACTTTCATGTGTCACACCCACAGCCCTCAAAGACAACTCATCACAAGTCAACGCAAGTTAAACCAGGGACAACGCAGAAAAGTCAATGCAGCAAACTAGGGCTTTGGTCAAATAATTTGGAATTCCTCGATTTTAGTGCCCAGCTGTACGACCTCCTAAAATCAGAATTTCTTGCAGCACAAAGCCCTAAACAGATCAACGCAGAAAACAAAAAGCCCTAAACAGATCAACGCAGAAAACAATAGCTTCGCTCCACACGTGTGAGGGAAAATGGCCTCCAAAGGCTATTGATTCAATCAGATCACAATGAGAGAATATGTGATGAGATGATGAGAAAATTACCTCCAAGTCTCTCCAATTTATATTCATCAATGAGGGTGTGAGACACATCTCTTAGGCATGTGGGATAAATCTGGTCGACCTTGCACATGTAGAAAATAAATTCAAAATCAATGTTCTGCTCATCCGATCAAGATGATCTTTAGATCAATCTTGCACCTCTCCAAAAGAGGAATCCAACAAAAGTATGACCATCGTCATACGAGCAGTGCAACATGGAGTTTGGACCTAGTTGCCCAAAATTAACACTTTCCTTGGACATTGTCTGATGCATTAAAGGACAAAAGTCCTCAAAACCTGGTTGAGGCTAAAACCTTTGCCATTACTATAGAACGTAATCTAAGCACTTCTAAAATTGATATGCTGTCATATCCTAGGGCTAAGGTTGAAGTCAAGACAAAGCCAATTCCTTAGGTTTACCTCACCTTGTAGGCTTTCGCTCAAAAATTTGATAATTCACAAGTGAGTTGTGTTGAGATTTTGGGGAAGCATCGGGTGCGCTCTAGCTCCGAAACTTTGTGGAGGGGCTGGAACACATGAGATCTCCAAGACCCAGAAAGCGTTTGGAGAAATTCCATCTGGTGTAAAAGTTATTCAAATAATTAAATTTTTTAATGGGGACCCTAAGTCTAACTTGGGGAATTTAATTAATTTACACATGTGATGAGAATGTTCTAAGTGACGTGGATCAAACATTCTTTTAATCTCAGCTGTCGATTAGAGATTAGATCACGGTTGCTGGTTTCCCAATGAGAAAAGTATAAAGGAAGGGCTTGGGGTTAGTTGGAGAACACACACATAGTGGATGCACTAAAGCTAAGTCGAAATTTTGGGGCGGGGTTTGCTGAGGATTTCGAAGTGAGTTTGCAGTGCAATGAGGGGCAGAGATCGGCAAGGGATGATCTGATCCAAGGCCGAGAATACAAAGCAGAGAGGTAGCATTGTACCAGGCAGCACAGAGGCCAACAGGAAGGACGCAACCCAGCCAAGCTGACGCAGAGACCACGCAGAGGGTGACGCAGAGGCAACACAGGGGCCTTCAGAGTGACGTAGGGGCAGCCTGTGTTGCACGGAGGCTGCGCTGGGCTGGAGGGGCTGACACATAGTTTGGAGGAACTGCGTTGAGGGTTCCAGTGGGTCAGAAAGGGCTTGTTATTTGTAATTCCCGATTTAGGGTGTGATTTAGCCATATTTTCTGTCTTCGAGTGATAAGGTACATCTGCCGTGTATTTTCTCTGTAGGGCAAACCATTTCTGGTGCCCAGAATGTGGTATTCAGATTCTGCATAATAATAAAACCCTCTACAGCTGCTGCACCATTTTTCCCGCATTGGGTTTTTCCAGGGACATTTGTCCGAAATATCTGTGTCATTTGTCATATGCACATGATGTTCAGTCAATGATCTGTATTTGTGTAGGCTGCTATTTGTGTTTACTTCAAAGTTTTTCTGAATATTCAGTTAAATAACTTGTGTAATAAATCAAGTAGAAGTAAATCAATAGTTAGCAGTAGGGTTTCTGTAATAAGGATTCAGAAATTTTCACAGAATGCATTTCTGTTATATTCCGAAATCAAACCCTTGAAACCCTGGTTTTACTTGATCTGGTTTCAAGAACAAGGGAATCGCGAAATTTAGTTTCGGAAATCTTGAAAAACCATAGTGCACATCCCAAGGAGCTCATTCAAGGCATGTTTCCAAAAATGTACTGAAAATAACCTTTCATTCTGAACTGAAGCCTCAAAGCAGTGATAGCAGGCCCTCGATTTAGTGATTTCTTGACAAGGAACCGAAATGTGGTTTAAAAACCTTCAGCCTTCCCCATTTACACTTCAATCTAGTGAAATGAAGTCGTATTCTGACCGCAGAAACCTGGAACGCTTCTCCGCTGTTTTGGTACTTCTGCTGGTTTTTGATACTTCCGAAGTGTTTGAAGTTTGATCGCCGGCTAAGCTTCTGCAAGTCGTTCTGCGTTCACCATTCTTCCACCATCTCTTCAGTCTTATTTGTCTCTATCGATTGCAGGTCGACTGCTAATTACTCGCGATGTCACAAATGCAAAAGCTTGGGCCCTCTCTCCTTCCCTGGGTAACCTGATAGAGAGAGCGAAGATGAACAATAAATTGTCAAGGTGGACTGGGATACTCAGGTTACTTAGAGTTTGTTCTCTCAGACAGTGTGTTCCCATTAGATTTTCTCCATTAAGTTCGGAAAAGCACTGTTTTTCCGTGAAACAAAGAGTTACGTTCCCTCTTATTATGCATTCACGAAATACTCTTCAAGTTGAATCCAATGTGGGGCCCATCCATTACATGGAAGGGAAACTGTTTTTATCTTATGAAAATGGCTACATAATGTTTCTGAGGGACCAGGCATCTTCCCCCTGTTTCTGTATCATTTCTGGTCTAGGGGGAAATTTGGGGAAAATCTGCTGTTTCAGTTATAATTGGATATTATCTGTTCTTACGTGCTATATTGGTCTATTCATTTATTATGACATCTTCAAGCCGTCACTGGTTTTGACGGTTGGTGTTGACCCTTAACTACTCTCCGAAATTGATCCTGGGAGTCTGCTTTGAAAGAAACACCCTTTTCAGCTGATCTGTGTTTGTACTGCTTGTAGCTAAATCAGAATGCTTTATTTTTGTTGATTTAAGTGCAAATGCTGTAGAAGCTATTGAAATTTATCATCTGCTGATTCCTGCAACGTATTTCGTTTTCTTTTGTTGCTTTCATTCCTATGAATACAAGTGAGTTTCATTTTGCTTTTCTTTTCTATGGATTTCAGGGATCAAGTCTTTCAAATAGAGTGGAGTCCGATGAATGAGACAATATTAGCTTCCTCTGGTGCTGACAGAAGACTCATGGTTTGGGACCTTGCAAGGTTTTCTTTTGCACACTTTATATCAACTTCTGCTAGACTTGATTTTGTTTATATAATCATACAAAACCTCTAATTAAAAGTTCATGCTTTATGCTTTTTACATATTATTTAAAAAAAAAAATCTTTTCTGCTCGTTTAAAGGGCTCCTATGCAAAGTAGCCAGGAAATGGATAGGAGCAGTGCTGCAAATATCTCCGATTTCTCCCAATTTTTTCTGAATTTTGTGTGTTATTCAGGTTGTCAATTTTTCTGAAATTTTCAGGTTCAAGTTTATGCTTGCTGATATTTTCTGATATCTCTGTTAAGTTTATTTCTGGACCTTAAGTAATATAGTCTCTAAAACAATATTTGTAACATTTGATAAAACAGATAAAATTGTCAGCATACTGAAATATGGGAGACATTATTTTCAAAGCAACAAAAGGATATGCGTTTCCAATTATATATTGTCTAGAAGCAATTACCTTAGTGATTAAAAATTGAAAATTATTAATTTAGAAAACGGAGACAACCTCAGATACAAGGAAAACTGGGGAGGCTTTTCTATATTTTGGTAAAAATTGAGGCATATTCTAAATTCTAATACAAAATCAATTAATTTAAAGAATTAGTTGTCAGGCAGAGATTTTTCCCCTTCTTAGGTGTGGAGGGCAAGTATATGACCGAGTCCCTCTTCCACCTGATGGAGCTCAAGACAAACCTGTGTTGTCAAGTCATCTATAAAACGACAGATGTTAATTGCAATAATCTTGCTTAAAACCATTGAAAATTAGCAATAAGAAGGTACTGGTGTAAGCTGATGAACAATGAGAAGCTCCAAATTTCCGTACTACATGGTACCATTAGGCCATACTGTTATTCTTACAGCAATATAGCGAGTTTTATTTGGCATTAGGCCATGCCTTTCTTCTCTTAATTGGGCCTTCCCTTCACCTGATTTCTTTGAATTGGTTTTCCGACTCAATAAGTGAACTATTTTGAGTATGGTACATTTTGCTTCTTACAAAGGACTATTTTTAGAGACCTTTCTCCATGGATACTAACCATCTCTTACTAGATTGGCACATCCTTTTGATGGGATTTCATTCCATATTTAATACTTCCTCTCTATCTGCATCTACAAGTGATTCCAACAGTCAAGGCCTTTATAGCCTCCCTTCCCAACCCAGGGATCGTAACCAATGCACCAGTTGATATTTTGAAGCACCAAATGCTGTTACTTCACAGGTCTCAACATTTGCTGAGGCTCTGATAATTCCATGAAAGCTGGCTGAAGCCTACTTGTCATGCCTTCAAAATTTGCTTGACAACAATGAGGCTTGATTTCCAAAACAACTGCATTTCAAATCACGTTTTTCAAAGTTAATGGAACCCTAGTCCTACTTTTGTGCTTAGATATGACTGTTGTATCTGATGATATTTTACCAAGGTGCATTTCTAATTTTGTAGTGAGAACCCAGATTTCCCATTTAATTTTTGGTGCAACTCCCTGGATTGAATGGCAGCCAGCCCTAGCCACCTTGATCTTTTTCTAAGATGCTAATGTTGCAAGATGCTAAAAGGAGACCCTTTTTAACTCCTGGTTTCTCACATTAATAAAGCTTGCAGATATTTTCTCATAATCATCATGGCTGGAGACTACAAGTTTTGGTACTTCAGTAAATTTTGAAACATGAGAATTTATAGAACAGACCTAGGTTCAAACCAAAAGAACAAAAATACTAAATAGTGAGGGTATTCTGCACTTGCTATGCCTGGATGTTTGAAGTGTTTGGCTTCCTAATAAATCATGATGAAATAAAGCATCATGGAAGATGCAAACAACTCATTACTCTGGTTTGTATTGACTGTGTAAGAAGGCAGCATCACTTTTCTGCTAAGTCACCTGACACGGGGACACGAGACACGATGGACATGCGGATTCGAGTGTCGGACACGGACACGGATCCGGTGACCCCCCGGAACAGGACATGTCCGGACACATTATATATTATTTTATTAAAAATAATATTTTATTTTATATATATATTAAAAATTAGATATTTCTTACACAAATTCATACAAATTCATTGATTCAAACATAGATCTTCATACAGGAGGCACATACGCTGGAGGCACATACCCTGGGTAATATACAAATTTACTCAGAAAGACAAGATAGTAAGATACTGTAGTTTTCTCATTAAGTCATCAGAATCAAAATGTGTTACATAAGTACACTGCCAATGGCAAATAGAAATAGAAAATACAAAACAACTATAGTCTACAAGTCTACAAGACTACAAGCCTGAAACCTCAATGAGTCAGAGTCAATGGGTCATCAATCCTCATCATTATAATCAACATCACTGTCCTCATTCTGATAATCATGCTCATCACTGCTCTCCTCTGCTGCATCCTCCTCCTCTGTCATCTCTGCATCCGCTGGTGTGGTGGATGATGCCTTTATTGTATCAACATCATCAAATGTGATAGGCTCTAGCACTGGCGCATTGAGATCCAAGTTGGCCAATGCCAACTCAACACTGCTATCCAGACCCATATCATCAAGAAAGACATCCCACATCTTTGTCTTTCCCTTCAACCAATCCTCCCTCTGCCTGTAGATGAGATGAAGGTTGGTGTGCACATACACCATTGTCTCTGCCCTGGACTGCTCAAGCCTGCTCTTCTTCACACTATACAAATTCCCATATGTGCTCCAATTCCTCTCGCAACAAGAGGATGAAGTCACCTGAGAGAGGAGCCTCATGGCTAACTGCTATAGAGGAAGGCTTGTTGCCCCATGAGTTGCCCACCAAGAATAGGGCTTCTTAGCCCCCATGTCTTGAATTACATCATAGCCTGCAAATCGCCCAGTGCCAGTGGAAAACTCTGCAAAGGCATCCTCCACCTCATCAAGGGATGCCCTCTCCTGAAAAATCCTCCTCAATGCATCTTTCCTCCCCTGTGAGATTTCACCATCCATGTGAGGAGGGAATCTGCGGGAAGGTCCACCATTCAGCCACTCATGGTTGTAGTATTTTGGGTTCAAGGAGTGAGCCAAACAATGTAAAGGTGTACAATTCTTGTCCCATCTGCTGACAAGAATATCCTGTATGACGGTGAAAAAGGCCTCAAGTGATGTCTCATACTCTGGGCACTGACTCTGTAAAACAATGGTCCTCATAGACTCAATCATGGAATCCCATCCCTCATAAACCTCTCCTAGGATGGGTTGGTCTGTATCTGCAAATCGGAGCAAAGAAATGATAGGCTCCATGATCTGAATAACTAGATCTACCTTCTCCCACCATAGATCATCCAACACTGTGTCCTTCACTTTCTTTGAGGCTGCTTGATCCGTCTTTCTCCAAAAAGACCAAAACTCTGAAATAACCATGGCCCCAAGAGCGGTCTTGACCTCCCTCAACCTCTTCAACATGATGAATGAAGAGGCAAACCGTGTATCCACAATCTTCAACAATGATAGATTGGTGTACTCCTTGTAGATAGTGAGGGCATTTGTATGGTTTTGTACAAAGTTGCGGATATGTCGTGCATCCTCAATAATGGCTCCAATCCAAAGCACATCAGAGGCAATAGATTTCAGTGCCAAGTTCAATGAATGGACAATGCAAGGTGTCCAAAATAATTGTGGATATTTTGCTTCCACAATCATGCCAGCAGCCTTGCAAACAGGTGCATTATCTGTAATGATTTGCACACAAGAATCGACACCTACATCTTCAATAATTTTAATAAATAACTCACCCATATATTGTGCATCCTTGTACCGTCCAAGTTCATCCACAGATTTCAAGAAAATGGGACCATTCAAGGATGACACCATGAAGTTGATAAGTGGGTGGCATGCTAGATCTGTCCATCCATCAGAAACAATGCTAACCTTAGATGTTGGCCATGCTGATTTAATAGGCTCAAGCATTTTGTCCACGTCTTTCTTTGCCTTTGTCAACAATGTGGTTCTGAGCTTCTCTGACCCAGGAGGCACATACCCTGATGGAGCCCCATGACTAAGAACTTGACACATCTCAATAAATAGAGGTGACCGTGCAACATTAAAGGATATGAAGTTCTGATAGAAAAAAACTGCAATGGTGAGATTAAGCTCTTCCCTCTTCTCTCTTTGAAAAATCTTGTCCATTGGACCAATTGCAGTTGCCTTTCTCTTTGCTGATTGTCCCCTACTAAAACTCTCAAAAGGGAACTTGTTGCTGCTTTTCCTTAAGAATGGAAGGGGGTCATCATTTTTGTTTTGTTTTGATTTTGATGCACAGTTGCCGCACCAACAAATTGCTCTTTCTCCAATTCATTCCTCTGTGGTGATTCGACTATTGAACAAGCTTGAATGCCACAACCTGGCAAAGCCAACAAATGAGCTTTCATATGGAAATATGTGCTAGTGAAATGGAAGTTGCAAAAATTGCATTTCCATGAACAATTGCCTCCTCCCTTTGCCTTGCTGCCTGGCCTTGCTTGTCTTGTCACATATTTCCACAATGGGTATTTGCGGTCATGAGTTTGTTTTTGCTCAACATTTGAAGCTGCTGTTGTAGCCCCACTTCCAATAGATGGATACTTGTAGACCCTGATGAAATAGGGACAGAAGGGGCATCTCCAATGGGGACATTCTTCCCCTTTCTTTGCCCCTGTCTTGCTGCCCTTGATTGAGCCATGAATACTTTAAAAGGTAAACAAAAATGACCAAATATATAAAACATATGCACATGCAAACACTAACAACAAACTAAATGCAAAAAAATAGAGGGGCAATGCACTTACCGGATGCTCGAATCTTTTTGAAAAAACTCCCTTTCTCCTTGCACACTTCACAAACAAATAACTGTGAGAAAGAATTTGAGAAATCCGAATTTTATAACTCAACATCACACTTTTTCGCTGGTCGAATCTCGCTGTACGGGATTCGATAATGTTCGTACAGGACACGATCGGGATTCGACGTGTCCTGTACGGACACGATCGAATCCTGTGAATTGGGTACGAATCCGTATGTATCGTATCCGATACGACGAATTCAGGACTCGTGGGCCCCACCCAACGAATCCGATTTCTTAGATACAAAGTAATAGACATATTCATCAATGATCTAATAAGAGAAAGACAAGATACTGTAGTGTCATCAAAATCAAAATGTGTTACGTAGGTAGTACAATGCCAATGGCAAATAGAAATAGCAAATAAAAAACAACTACAAGTCTACAAGACTACAAGCCTCAAGGCAGTGTCGTAGTCGGTAGCTCATGAGTCATGGCTCGTGAGTCATCAATCCTCATCATCATAATCATCATCACTATCCTCATCATGATCATCATGCTCACCACGGCTCTCCTCTATCGCATCCTCCTCCTCTGTATCCAATGTCATCTTTGCATCAGTTGGTGTGGAGGATGACCTCTCTACTGTATCACCATCATCAAATGTGACAGGCTCTAGCATTGGCTCATTGGGATCCAAGTTGGCCAATGCCAACTCAACACTGCTGTCCAGACCCATATCATCAGGAAAGACATCCCACATATTTGTCTTTCCCTTCAACCAATCCTCCCTCTGCCTGTAAATAAGACGAAGGTTGTTGTGCACATACACCATTGTCTCTGCCCCGGAGCCTGCTCTTCTTCACACTATACAAATTCCCTTATGTGCTCCAATTCTTCTCACATAAAGAGGATGAAGTCACCTGAGAGAGGAGCCTCATGGCTAACTGCTGTAGAGGAGGGCTTGTTGCCCCATGAGTTGCCCACCAAGAATAGGGCTTCGTAGCCCCCCTATCTCTAATCACATCATAGCCTGCAAATCGCCCAGTGCCAGTGGAAAACTCTGCAAAGGCATCCTCCACCTCATTAAGGGATGTCCTATCTTGAAAAATCCTCCTGAATGCATCTTTCCTTCCCAATGAGATTTCACCATCCATGTGAGGAGGGAATCTGTGGGAAGGTCCAACATTCAGCCACTCATGGCTGTAGTATTTTGGGTTCAAGGAGTGAGCCAAACAATGTAAAGGTGTGCAATTCTTGTCCCATTTGCTGACAAGAATATCTTGTATGGTGGTTGTTATCATTTGCCGCCTACACCTACCTACAGTTAACAGGAAAAGCCTTTAACCCCACAAGGTGTGGTTGGTGGCAAGGAACTCAGAGAAGGGGTTGCCACACTAATCTCAACTCTCTCCGTTTAAGCTATCTCCTAGGTTAGCTATGGGGGTGGTTCCTAAATGGAAAACTAAGTTAAAAGATGTGAGTTTTTAGGAGAGTTGTTAGAGTTAAATAGATTACTTCTTCAGATTTATAAGCCAAAAACGTGATATGAGAAATAACCATCAATACATAAGATATGCATGAAACATATGAGAAACCAGTGCCTCCAGAGTATTGCTCTTTGAAATGAAAATGTATTTGCTTAAATGAAGTAAAATGCTTTCAAGATAAATAGATTTATGAATCAAAGCATGAGATGCAATTATACTAGATTTGGATGCAATTAATCTTGGTTACTTTTAATCTAAAATGCCTAATTTAGGTGAGAAGTCCTCCTCTTGTGCTCTTACCAAGGGGTAAAAATTGGGGTGACTGTAAGAAAGAGGGGGTGAGGGCACGGGGGTGTCATTAACGATACCCGTCCCCTGAGTCTTACAAGCCATCATGTGCCTTCGTTCTTACAAGGGGACAATCCACCTTCATAACTGCAGGGTCACACGCTTTTACCTTACTTCGTATCAAATGGAAGAACTTTCCAAGAAAGCCTTTTTCTCTATAATTTCTATCAACCAAGCTTATGCTTGGAGGTAAATTTTAAATATGTAACTAATGCAAAGTGAAATGCCTAAATGTGGGTGAAATGCTTCCAATGAGATATGTTAATGACAATGTGCTTTAGATTTTTGCTTAGCCCAATATGACATAAACTAGCAATGATGCTCCATAAAACATATATCAACAACTCAAATGGAAATATTAAAATGGAAACTAGCTCAATGGTTTTAAATACCAACTCACAAGCTTTGAAATGAAAATGATGTGATATGACAATTATTGCATGAAATCATAAGCTAATAAGTTGTTTGTGAATGGAATGAACTAGTAAAATATACACAATTAGATTACTTAAGTTGCAAATAAATGGATTTGTAAAGGGTTACTCCAAAGATGTGCGCAAAAGTGAGATACAAAGTTTTCCAATAACCCAATAAGAATATAAAATTGCAACTAGATGACTTGATATAAAAATTAACGATTAGCATGAAACCATGAAAACATTAGCTTGTCAAATGAAATGAAAGTGCTATGTTTTTTACTTAAACAAATGAAAAAATAGATTGCACAACACAATATACAAGAAAATGGATTGGAAAGTCTGATTGCAAAATAGGAAAATGTGAGTGTTATGTGTTGAGGTTATGAGTTAACCATTCACAAATAGATTAGATTAGCAAACGAAATGATGAATGCAAGTAAGTTAGTTGAGCAAATCAGAAACTAGACGAAAGAAAGTTAACCACTCAAGGAGATTTCCTCCCTCTAAATGAGTAGGTGAGGTACCATGGGAAAAACTTCCCAAGCTCCCTCAAGAAAAGTCAGCTCTTTATTAACTTCTTGTTACAATGATGAGAGCCTCTTTTATTGTGAGGAAAGACTCCAATTTCGAGAAGGCTTTTACAACAAATATTCCACTTTTATACACTAGAATCCCTCCTTGAGAAAGCAGTGACAATATTTCGCAGAAATTCAGCAATGGAATACAAGAGAGACTCCTTGAATAATATCTTGAAACTCTGGCCTCTTGAGATCATGAAATCTGCTCCAAAAGATGATGACAGTTTGCACATAATTTCGATATGATTTACAACCTTGAGAGCCTAAGTCCCTGCCAAGGTTAGTAATAAAATACTTCTTGAAAAGGCTGTGAAAACCTCTGCAAAATGGACCCAAAAAATCGGTGGAGAAAGATGAGAAAAATGCCAAAAGTATTTACAAATATACAAGGACTAGATCGATAGTTAGGGAGTATGATTATTATCCCTGTCTTGTCAAGAAACATGCTCTTATTAGCAAATATGATCAATGTAAGCATAATATTTAAAATAAATGATTTGAATAGAATCGATTTGATCACAAACACAAACCCAAGAGATCCCTGCAAACACAAATCAAAAGATAAAACTTTGGGATATGACAATGTGGGTTCTTCCATGTTCATTCTCAAGAGTGGGTTGATTCCTTTGAGAATGTCCCCTCACTTTTGAGGCTTGATCCAAAGATATTTTTCTACACAACTTCAAATAAACTCATTAGATCCATATGGGTTAGAAAAATATAATGAGAAAGAAATCTTAGAGATTTATATGAAAATCTACTAAAACATTCCCTATCTAGAATAAATCTCTAAAACTAAATATTAGTGCAAGATCGCTCTACACTAACAAATCTTTTGCAAGCATATGGAAATAATAAACTCAATACTACTAATAGAAAATGAAGATCGCGATAAAAAATTATACCACAACCATAGAAGAATAACATCTCATATTTGAACCCCAAAGTCTTGTTATTTCATTGAAAGATGAATATACAAAGTGGCAAAACCTCCCCAAGCACAAGAGCTCGTATTCAGGATACAATATGAGAGCCCATGGCTCCATTATATAGAAAGTTGGGAGCAAATCTCAATGAAGAATCAAATGTTAAGTGGTGAGAGGGAGGAGATCACAAGGCAAATTCGAATTTGATATGTGGAGTTTCATTGTCAAGTGTAAAAATCGGATTCTGGCAAGTGGACATCATTTTCTTCTTCCCTTATGTGCCAAATTCGAATTTTATGATGGAATGACAAATGTATATGGGTGGTAACCCATGTGGGGACAATGTCCCACAAAAATCTCCACCAAATATTCTCCCAAATCCTCCCAAATAATGCACTAACTTCACAAATTCGAATTTCCAAGCAAACAACTCTCATTTAATGTCAGAAATTCAATTTTATTTGAGCACGTCTTTTCCTTGATTTTAGGAGGCCACATCACCTTGGTACTTCAATTTAACTCCTCCATAATTTTCCACCTCATTTAGCATGTGTGGATATTTATTTTTCTCCATTTATTTAATTTCTGGCTTAATTAATTACCAGATTTCCCACTAAACTTAGGAAAAGTGGGTTTTGAGGGTTCAAAACACATTTTTAACCCCTCAAAGTGTGTCATAGTAGAAGGTTGAGGGTGAGAGGTGTTATTTTGATTACTCATATCCCATACAAATTCTCTAAGCAACACTTATTACAATTCAATTACAATTTTTAGTGCAATTTTCGACTTGCGGGAAATCTAAAAAATTAAAAAATCACTACCTAGACCTAACCAAATTCCACGAATTTTTTTGTGTGACCTAGTATGGTGATATACATTGACTCTAGACCCTAGGACTCACCCAAGGTCTTACCGTCAAACCGTACTCCGGCTTTGGGGTAAAATTGGAGGAAAAACTCAATTAATTATTAACTGCTGGTAGGGAGATGATAATTAACCAAGTAAAAAAAACCTCCCAGAGTAATACTTAGTTGTTGGCAAGGTCCCAGGCTACCTAGGCCTATTACAGACTCAATACTGACTCAAAACTCATCATTGCGAGCATCACTTATTACAATTCCCCGTAGGGCGTGGAATTTGGGTGCAAGAGAAAGATGATGAGAAGTAGAAGTAGAGCTTAAACACTCTATTGAATTTATGATATTTGATGGTACAAGTGTTCTCTGGTTCATCCTTGGGCATGGAGTTTTCACATAATCATTAGGTGCCACTCCAGTGCTCAACACTGGTGAAGAAGGCCTCTGGTGATGTCTCGTACTCGGGGCACTGACTATGTAAAATAATGTTCTTCACAGGCGCAATCATGGAATCCCATCCCTCATAAACCTTTCCTAGGATGGGTTGGTCTGTATCTGCAAATCGAAGCAAGGAAATGATAGGGTCCATGACCTGAATAAGTAGATCTACTCTCTCCCGCTAGGCATCATCCAACACTGTGTCCTTCACTCTTTTTGAGGTTGTTTGATCTGTCTTTCTCCAAAAAGACCAAAACTCTGAAATAACGATGGCCCCAAGAGCGGTCTTGACCTCCCTCAACTTCTTCAACATGATGAATGAAGAGGCAAACCGTGTATCCGCAATCTTCAACAATGATAAATTGGTGTACTCCTTGTAGATAGTGAGGGCATTTGTATGGTTTTGTACAAAGTTGCGGATATGCCGTGCATCCTCAATAATGTTTCCAATCCAAAGCACATCAGAGGCAATATATTTCAATGCTAAGTTCAATGAATGGACAATGCAAGGTGTCCAAAATATTTGTGTATATTTAGCTTCCACAATCATGCCAACAACCTTGCAAACAGGTGCATTATCTGTAATGATTTGAACACAAGAATCGACACCTACATCTTCAATAACTTTAATAAATAACTCACCCATATATTGTGCATCCTTGTATTGTCCAAGTGCATCCACTGATTTCAAGAAAACTGGACCATTCAAGGAAGACACCGTGAAGTTGATGAGTGGGTGCCGTGCTGGATCTGTCCATCCATCATAAACAATGCTAATTCCAGATGTTGGCCATGTTGATTTAATAGGCTTAAACATTTTGTCCACCTCTTTCTTTTCCTTCGTCAACAATGTGGTTCTAAGCTTCTCTGACCTAGGAGGCACATACCTTGATGGAGCTGTTTGAGTTAGAGCTCAGCACATCTCAATAAATAGAGGTGAGTGTGCAACATTGAAGTATATGAAGTTCTAATAGAAAAAAAATGCAATGGTGAAATCAAGCTCTTCCCCTTCTCTTTCTGGAAAATCTTGTCCATTGGACCAAGTGCAGTTGCCTTTCTTTTTGCTGTTTGTCCCCCACTAGAACTCTCAAATGGGAACTTGTTGTTGTCTTTCCTCAAGAATGGAAGGGGGTCATCATTCTTGTTTTGTTTTGATTTTGATGCCACATTTGCTGCACCAACAAATGCCTTTGTCCATTTCCTTCCTCTTCGCTAAACACACCTGTGTACAAGCTGCAATTCCACAACTTGGCAAAGCCAACAAATGAGCTTTCACACGGTAATATGTGCTCATGAAATGGCTGTGGCAAAAATTGCATTTCCAAGCAACATTGCCTCGTCCCTTCGCCTTGCTGCCTAGCCCTGGCTCTGTTTTCACATATTTCCACAATGGATATTTGGGGTCTTGAGTTTGTTTTCCTCGAACATTTGAAGCTACTGTTGCAGCCCCACTTCCAATAGATGGAATACTTGCAGACCCTGATGAAATAGGGACATGAGGGGCATCTCCAATGGGGACATTCTTCCCCTTTCTTTGCCCCTTCCTTGCCGCCCTTGATTGAGCCATTAATGCTGCAAAAAATAAACAAAAATGCACAAATTTGTAAAACATATGCACATGCAAACCAAATGCAAAAAAATAGAGAGACAATGCACTTTCCGGTTGCTTGAATCGCCTTGAAATCGCTCCCTTGCTCCTTGCTCAACTCACACACAAACACAAAGTGAGAAAAAACAAGAGAAATGAGATATTTTATAAGGCTGTGCACTTTTCTGCGCTACACAAGTCTGACCAATCGGGATTTGATCGTGTCCGTACAGGTAACGGTCGGGACACGTCCTGTCCTGTACGGACACAATCAGATTCAGTCAAGTGGACACGAATCGTGTCCGATCCGACCGATTTGGGAGACGTGGAGGGTGGAGGACAAATCCGGTTGCATAGCTTTTTTGAAGTAGCGGCAAGTCAAGGAATTTCACATGTGGAAGCTGGTTGCTGATGTTCCAAATAAGGGGAACTGTCATCAAAATCTCCTTCAAAATCACGATCTCATTCACATTCTTCAAGCTTCTTTAATATCTTATGAAGTTTCTTAGATGTCAACAATGCACATCCATGATTACCCCATTCCTTTGTGAAGAGCATTTGAAGTATATCCCAAGTAAAAGCACAACCATTGAGTAAAACATCATACCATTTCTTGATATCTCCCTTCAATATATATACGAACAACTTCAAAACTAGATCTTTATGGTCAATGCGGACCAGTGTTGCGAACATTGCGATAAAATCGTGATACTATTGAAAAATCACAGTTTTTTCACAGGCCAAATTTTTTCAACAATTTTTTCCTTAGTGAAAAAAATCATGATAATGTTGTAAAAATCAAGATATTATTGCGAGTCTATTGCAAAAAATTGCCAGTCCACGTCCAGACTGGTTTATAGAGTTATTTCGTGGGTTTTTTTTCTCATTTTGGAAACAAAGACTAGGTTAGAGAGTAGAGGAGCAGGAGAATGAATCCACTAAGCCTAAAGAGGAAAAAACTGACGATATTTAGGATTCCATTCAAAGAAAATGAGATTGGTGACCGACTTTTCTCAACAGGCTGCAGACTTGCAGGCATGGGCATCAAATTCGGCCTTGTTTTTTTTGTTTTCTCCTAGTTTTTCCTTGGGTTTCAGTCACCCATTTATTTCCATGTTTTTTCTAGGGCAGGGAGTGTGTTTTTTTGCCATTATTGTTTTATTGAGTGGAGATGGTTTGTTATTGTAAAAATGCTGATTTTTAATTTTATTTTTTAAAATTCTTCTTCTGCCCTAGGTTCAAGCTTACATTAAAGAATTCAATAAACATGCCAAGATATTTGGACCCTATGTTGGAATATGGTGAACTCGTGGGGGATTCGATAGACAAAATTTGAGTTGCAAGCTGTGTTGGAAGCATATGATGGGGGGAATATTTCAATTGAAATACCACCTTGGACAAATTTTGGGACATGATGTAGGACTTTGCCAAAAAAGCATCTCTCGAAATCATTCATATTGCCATCAAATCATTAGATGATAAAGATTCAACCAAAATTAACAAGGAAGCTATGAAGACTTAAATTGGGTGGAATGGTGGTGGGTGAACATGAGAGTGGTTCTACTTCTTCAGAATCAACTTCTACAATGGCCAACTCCCACATTAATCTTATCATTTTTTGTTCCTAGAACCACAATTGGTGTACAACTGTTTATTAGATCAATGCTTAAAAAAAAGGAGAAAGAAGATGCTGACAAGCTGGTGGGTAGGTGTTTTTTATGGAGTGACATTCCTTTTAGCATTGCCAAGAACAATCCATTTTACCAACCTATGGTTGATGCTATTGCTATTGTTTGCCCGGGGTACAAAGCCCCTTCCTATGATGACTTGAGAAGGTCTGTTCTTTAAAATTAAAAGGTCGATTACACTACTAGATTGGAGGAATTCAGGGCTTCATGGGAACACACATGATGCATTGTGATGTGAGTGTTGAGAAATCAATGCATGTAGATATTAGGGTTTGATTCCTCTTTTCGTGATAATTACTTGTGATGTGTGTTGGCTTCTTTTACTTCTTAATTATATTACCTTTCATCAAGCAATTACCAAATTACAAATATATCAAGATCACAAGAACAAGAGACACGAGATATAGGTACTCAGGCAGGGCAAAACCCCTATCCAGGGGAAAAGCCAATCCAACTCTTCCACTAGTAGATTCAAATAAAAATGAGACAATCCAAGACCTTTTGACCTAGACAAAGACCTCCGTCAATCACCAAGTCGACCCTTCCTTCATGTAGATAATCTCTGCCAAATTCTCCAAGTGTCAACTCCTCAAAAACTGCTTCAATCCAAAATTTCGGCCCCCAGCTACAAAATTTTGACCCTGCAATTATTGTAGAAATTTCGGCCATTGCAACTTGCCCAGAAACCCTACAAAACTCGCACGTGTGAAAGAGAGAGATGCTCCAAACTTCGATTTTGCTTCTTTCTTGAATTGGGTCTTCTTCTTTTGCAATTCACTCTCTTTTTCGTCCTCTTTCTCTAGTAGATCGAACTTGTGATTGTGTGCTTCAAAATGAGTCAAGATGCCTCTATTTATACTACTTTTGATGGGTTGCATAGCCCTAATATGGGCCGACTTCATCAGGATAGGGCCAACTTGGTGAGGAGGTGACAAATGACACTTTTGACTCAAGAATAATTTTCGTTACATGATACAAATGCCCAAGAAGGGTCTAATAAATGTGACAAAGACTCTTTTGACTCTTGACAAAACCCAGAAGCCTTCAATGGAGGCTATGGTCTTGAAAATAAATAAAAGAGCATGATGTTGAAGAATGTAACTAGTTTCGGTCTTCATAAATGTAATTGAGTCACTATGTAATATACTTGTCAAAAGAATAAATAAAATAATTTTTATTATTGTTACAATGACTTATTTAAGCATGGGTTTCATGCTTTGGTCATCATGTTTTAGGTCAAAGTCCCCATTGAGGACTTCCAGGATTTGTTTTGAGTCAAGAAAGACATTGAACATTTAAATTTAAAAGAGACCCTTCTTGGGCTTTTGAATTATGTAAAAAGGTTTATTTTTGAGTCAAAATTGAGTTATGTCACCTCCACAGCAAGTCGGCCTCAAGGAGGGCAATTCGACCTCACCTAAAGGCTATGTATTGAGCAAATCGAATTCATTTGGAGCACATCTCTCACATCAAGTTCGATATCTACTAAGGAGCTGGAAAAAGTGCAAAGTGAAGAAGAGGGCTAAAACAAGTGCGAGATTGGTGAACAAGGAAGATTTAGGCAAGATCAAAGTTTTTGTGCATCAATCTTTCACTTGTGTGGGTTCTCTAGGGAGAACAAAGTCTCTCAAGCTATATTGAAGTTTCTGGTGCAGTTGTTGCAAGGACAAGTTTGTCGGTAATAGGTCGATGTTGCTATTGTTGGTTGTTGCTGCCTTAAGAAGAAGTATTGGGTCAAGATCGAAGTCACTAGAGCAAGATTGAAGTTGCTAGGTCGAAGAAAAGTGTTGCATCATAGTGTTGCTGCTGCTGCTACTAGGTCGAAGATAATATTATCTGCAAAAGAAGAAGAGGCCTGACTTGGTGTGGAGGAAGTGTGTGTCAAAGTCTAGAGTCTTGGATTATCTTAGGAAAACTATTGAAATAAGAATTACTGACTGGGTTTTCCCCTAGAGTTGGGTTTTGCCCTGGCTGTCTGCCTATATTTGATATCCTTGATCTCTGTGTTACTATTTTGGTAATTGCTTGATGAACTAAGAAAAGAACATAAGAAAGTTAATAAGAAGACAAGAATATCACAAGTGATTATCAAGTATAAGAAATTCTTTCCGCCTTTCTGATTTTCTAACACATGAAACCAATGCTTCAAAAATATTTTTCTTTTACAATAATTTTTTTTTCTTTTTTTTCTTTTGACAAATACAATTATGAAGACTGACACTAGCTACATTCTTCAACACTCCCTCTTAACTAGGGAGGTATTCACACACACACACACACACACACACACATATGTACATAGATGAAGTGAAAATGACATGATCTATGAAGAGTCCCAACACAAGCAGTGCTACAGATTAGATACCAGATCAGGGTATCTAATCGGGTGGGACTAAGGTGTGTTCCAAGCTTTAGCCTCTATAGGTATCATCAGGCTTTAGCTCTAACACCAACCCAGGGATCTAGGTATTGTATCCAAGGTCGAAGCTCCACATGACCAACGAAACCCTCCCTACTTCAAGATCTAGACATCATCATAGGTTGGCCAGATATTAGTCCCCAAGCTTGTACGAAATGTATCACACACACACACACACACACACACACATATGTACATAGATGAAGTGAAAATGACATGATCTATGAAGAGTCCCAACACAAGCAGTGCTACAGATTAGATACCAGATCAGGGTATCTAATCGGGTGGGACTAAGGTGTGTTCCAAGCTTTAGCCTCTATAGGTATCATCAGGCTTTAGCTCTAACACCAACCCAGGGATCTAGGTATTGTATCCAAGGTCGAAGCTCCACATGACCAACGAAACCCTCCCTACTTCAAGATCTAGACATCATCATAGGTTGGCCAGATGTCGTCCCAAGCATCTTGTCGCCTCAAGATGCTTCATCTTTCCCTATCTACTAAATTTGTAATATCAACCAATCCAAGCATGCTTATGAAATATTAGAACTTCTTATTTGGAAGAGATTTCGTCTACACGTCAACTACCTGCTCATCTTTTGGAACATATTGTAGTTTCACGACCACATCCTGCACTAAACTTCTAATGTAGTGATACTTGTTGTTGATATGCTTTGTCTGACATGGGATATGAGATCTTTAGACATCTTGATGCTGCTTTGATTATCACAATTGATCACAACAGGATCTAGTGGCCCTCCAAACAAATCCGATAAGAGTTTTCATAACCAAACTTCTTCCTTTCCTACTTCACATGCAACAACATATTTGGCTTCAACAATACTTAAGGCAACAGGATCTTGTTTTCTACTCATCCATAAAATCATTGCTGATGCCAAACTGAAACAACCATTGGTTGTACTTCTTCCATCTGTCTCACTACCACCCCAATCAAAATCAGTAAAACCTGCCAATCTAATTTCCTTCCCATCATACTTCAAGCAGTGATGAATAGTTCCACGTAAGTATCATAAAATGTGCTTCGAAGCTATCCAATGGTCATGACGAGGCTTCAACTGAAATTGACTAAGAACATTTACAACAAAGCATATATTAGGTCTAGTATTTACCAAGTACATCAAAGAGCCCTCCAACTTTCGATAACTTGTAGGATCTATTACTACTTAATCTAGTAGGGGTCCTAGGAGGGGTTCCAAAGGGGCAACTACTAGACCATGTGGCAACAATGGGACAATGACCCACTGTCATCTTAGTCAATGTCCCCTGCTCTTTACAAACTTTCATCGATGGGAGGAGTCCTCGTATATATGAAATCACTATGAATAATATATCATTGATGGAGATATATTGATTTCAAAAGCCCATTCACTGGAGAGGCTCAAATGAGAGGGTTTACTTGCTTAAGAAGCAAGGTGTGGGGCTCTCCAAGAAAGGTTTAGGAGGAAGCCTAGACCTAGGGATTAGGAATGTGCTTGATAAGAAATGTCCTTGACCTAATATCCTTAAGGAAGAGGGTTTCTAAGGTGGCCTTGTGAAATCAGAATAATGAAATGTGCGAAACCACAATGAAGCCCAAGTTGGCCCAAGCCAAGTCTAGGGTTTTGGGTGAATCTTTAAACAAAGGCCTAGATCAAGCAAGGGGGAGAAGAAGAGTATCAATGGAATTGAATTTTAACTGAGATATAATGCAATGACCCTTAATGAAGCAATTAACCAAGGAAACCTAGGGAAAAAAGTGAAATTGGAGCTAGGGCTTGAGATATTTCAAAATCTAGCGGCAGGAAATACTTCAAAATTTGAGTGGGCCTAGAAGAAACCCCAATGCAGTTGTAGGTCAACTTTTACTCAAAATGGATCGCTACAATAGATTTCGCTTGATGCCCTAGGATGTTGGAAAACTCGAAAGGCAAAAAGATTTTCTTATATTGCCAATTACTTGTGATATTCTTATATTCTTATTAGCTTTCCTTATGTTCTTCTTTTTTCTTCTTCTCAACAAGCAATCATCAAATCAAAATCATGAAGATCAATGACACCAAAAGTAGGCACTCAGCTAGGGCTAAAACCCATAAGAAGGGGAAAACCCAGTCAAATTCTTCCACTAGTAGATTCAAATCAAATTGAGACAAACCAAGTCCTTAGACCAAACCAAAAGACCTTCCTCACTCCACCAAGTCAGCCTTCCAGGATGTTTATCTTCAATAGTCTTCTTCAAGTCAAATAGCTTCAACCCAACAACTACACAAAATTTCAGCCCTCCTGCAATTCTGAAATTTTCGGCCTTCCTGCAACCCAGATACTTTGCATGTGTGGGATAGAGACAAGATAAAATCAATGGTCCACCAAGTTTCTGGGACGTGGGGACGGGGAGCGAGGATATGTAGGAGCGACCTATGCAAAAGCTCCCCACCAATTTTTAGGAAACGTGGGGGGACGTCGCGGTCTTTAACACAAGGGACCTGGCAAAAATAGTAAAATAAAAGTACTATTGTAATATTGTTTGAGATATAAGAAGGAAATAAGCCATGTTTGTCTCAGGCTTTTTTATTTCCTCTTGGTGAATGCGTAGATGGGCTGAGTAGTCTGGATGCCAGAGGGCTTGATGGATTAGATCAAAATGCATTTTCGTGTTGTGGATTTTTCATCTTTGGGCAGTTTTAGTGAGCAGCCAATATCATTCAAGGAAGATGTTGCTAGCCACAAAGAGGCACGAAAAGATTCCAAATCATCACAAGCAGGTAGTCAGTCTTCAGGTCTATTCCAAAACTTGAAGCTATGTTGATGTTTGGTCCAAAGTATACACCAATTGAGGCTCCTAGGAGTGAACTTAGTTCATCTGTTTTCGAAAGTCCATGTATTCCTGCATCTAGAAAAATTCCAACTGTGGAATCAAGTATTAATGCATATGTCTACATTGCTACACTACCACCTTCTCCTTACCCTAAAATCTCTGATAATTTTTTTGAATATTCTTGTAAAGGAATTGACAATTGTAAAGGGAAGGATGATTACAAGCATGTTTAGTCGGGAAAGAAGTTGTATGAGAAGCCATTTGTTACTCATTCTAATACTTCTGTGGTGGGAAGGAGAGATTTAATATTTCCATCCATTGCTCATTTAGGTGCTACAAAAGATGGAAGGTATGCTAATGTTCCACCAAGTTTATAATATTTTATAATTTTTTTTTTGGAATTTGACATTATTAAAATTATTTGACCTTGATTTTTTGGCAAATGAAGGAAACGTTTCCTTTTTTGGGAGGAAACGACCCCCTTTGGAGTTTCCGTGCGTATCCTGTTTTTGGGAGCGTTGGGAAACGACCCCTAGATGACCCCACGTCCTTGGAGCGCAAGGGAGCGAGGAATCACGATTCCTAGGTGAGGGGACACATCCTTGTGGAACACTGGATAAAATGGTCTTCTTCCTTTGCTAGGGTTTCTCCATCTTCGATTTAGTTATTTTACTTCTCTTCTTGCCTTTTTCGCACCTTTTTCTATTCTTCGAATTGCAGCTCAAACTTAAGTGAGTGAGTGTCTAAATGAGGTCGAGTAGCTTCTTATTTATAGTTGTTACTCGTTCCTGTTTGAGGCTAACTTGGTGGAGGAGGCCTAAATAACTCAATTTACATCAAAATAAATTTCGTTATTGATAATCAAAGCCTAAGAAGGGTCTATTACATGATGACATGGATAAGCACTCTTAAGATAAACCCTAGAAGCCTACAATGGAGGATTTGACCTATTAATCATTGACCCAAGCATGAAACCCCTGCTTTAATAAGTCGATTTCGTTTACAATAAAATTCCTTTTTCTTTCTTTTGAAAAATACATTACGTTATGACTTCAAGTATAATTCTGAAGACCAACACTCGTTACATTCTTCAACACTCCCTCTTAACTAGGGAGGTATTCATAAGTACATATATAAAAAAGTACATGGAAGATCTCTAATTGACATGCTCTATGAAGAGTCATAGCACACGTACTGCTACAGATTAGATACTTGACCAAGGTATCTAACTAGGTGGGACTAAGGTGTATTCCAAGCTTTAGCTACTCTAGGTACCATCAGGCTTTAGCTCTAACACCAACCCAGGGATCTAGGTGCCTATCCAAGGTTAGAGCTCTAAGACCAATGCCACCCTCCCTACTACGGGATCTAGACATCATCACATGCCGACCAAATGTCCTCTCAAGCATCTTGTCGCCCCAAGATGCTTCATCTCTCTCAGATATATCCACCAGTCCAAGCATGCTTCAAACGTTCAACCTTCTTATGGAGAGATCTTGTACAATGACAATCCCAATGAGCAACAAACTTTCAAATATATATACAAGTTAACACAAACCTCAGGGATTTTCAAAGGAAGCTATCTTCTTTAACTTCTTCAGTAGCACCCAAGTCAGCCTCGATACTTCTTTCAAATACATCCAAGTTTTGTTCACAACTTTATCGATTAGCTATTCTCCGATTTCAAACATCCTCACGGCCTTTTCATCAAGTCATTCACTTCTCTTCAAGCTCCCGGTCAACTAGGGTGATCTAGACTTTCCTTTATCCAAGTAACTAAGGGACAAGTCCATCAATTATCTTATTTTCCCAGTCATACAAGCTCTTTCTTTTTGCATCAACAAATCATCGGAGAATTTAGACCTTCCAAAACTTCATCATGGCAACAAGATCATCTATCGAACTTTAATGTCATCGAGGTTCTCATAGCAACCTATTTCCATCATGCTTAACATCATCATCATCAAATATGAAGTATCTTGAAGACTATGTACTTGTAAACTTTCAACAAGTACAACCAAGCACAAATATATATGTACAAGAACATGAAGTCAACTTTAACAATATTATAATAGGAGCATAAATCAGATTTTAGACATTCAAGACCTAAACCAAGTTAGGTTTTATAATCAATTAAGAGTTTTATCCATTAGACTTCTTGCAACAACATTTACTAGGGTTTTGTCACAAACCCTAGATTTCATCATCTAAACTAAATCATATCAATAATTGAAAACATTATACTTCTAGGGTTTCATTATCATGCCCTAGAATATCAATCCCTACTAGGGTTTTGTTACAAACCCTAGATATCAAGTTAGCATACCAACATTTCATCTCTAGGGTTCCATTATAACTTCCTAGAAACTTATATCAGTCTCATCCTAGGGTTTTATCGTAAACTCACATATCAAACTCCAAAAATTAGATATACAACAAATTTTGACCAGGCTAGGGTTTCAATGAATGGAAGCATATACACCTAGAGATCCATTCTAGGGTTTTATATTGACTGTTACAAGGGTTTTGTCATAAATGCTAATTTACCACACCCTATGAAAACTAGGGTTTTTAGACATCAACAACAAACACTAAAAGCCTAGGGTTTTACCACAACATTACCAAAACCCTAAGCATTAAGAGAGCAAGATTTCGATAAGAGATCTAAACTTTATCAGTAAACTGTAAGAATATTACGGTTTCATCATTACGATACCATAAGCATCGAAAGGATAGGGTTTTATAGTGAACCCTAAGGTTAGGGCTTTATCAAAACAAAATGATATGAGATAAAATGATAAGGGTAGATTCAATCTAGCAATTAATCACCCTAACAAGAGTCCTTTTGATTCAAAACCCTAGAAATAAGAGAGTTAATAATATGAAGCAAATTTCAAAATGAAGAATATTCATACCTTCTTCTGCAACAAGTTAAATCAAATCAAACATACCTCGAGTTGTTCTTTAACCAACCTTGTAGAGTTTCTTTAGCAACAAGCCTATTTTCATGACACAAGTCTCTTCTTGAAGTTTCCTCTATAACCTTTGTGTATTCCTGCAAGCTTTTCTACCAAGGAAAATACAAAGAAAGGATTATGAGTATGTAATACAAATAAATCTAGGTGTGTGGAGGAAATCAAACATGAAAGAGGAAACAAAGAACAATATACTTATCTTTTGGTAAAATGGTGAAAGCTCCCTCTTAATCCGATCTTTCTGAGCGATACCTACAATTTATCAAAAACAATTCAAGAATTTCTAACAAGACATATTAGATCAAAACATAAAAGACAAACTTTACAAAACTTAAAACAATAATCTAGAAGGACATGCAAGGAAAGTCTTAATAGTATAAGTCGTTGACTTCAGATTCTTCGACCTTGTTCTTCTTGGGTGAAGCTTCATCAACAACAGTTACATGTTCTCCTTCTCTCTTTTTATTCCTTGGATTTTCAGGACATTGACTCTTGTAATGTCCCATCTTATGACAATTGTAGCATTCAATCTTTGATAGATCGACCTTCTTTGGTCCTTTGAATTTCTTGTATCCTCCCTTCTTGTTGTGATTAACATAGTATGCATTGGAGGTGTTGTCCTCATCTTCTTCCTTATTATTTTCTAATGATATGCAGGCTTCTTCTTGATTCCAAGCATTCCACATTTGTTCAAAGGATGGCGTGTCCTTCTAACTACTAATACTTGATGCAAAAGAGCTCCATGATTTTGTTAAATCTAATAGTGCAGCAATCACAAGTTCTGTCTCTGGTATAGCTTCATCAATGGCTTGGAGCTCATCTCTTATTCGGGAGATCCTTACAAAATATGAAGATACAATATCTTCTTTTATCATCTTCATTGTTCTTAGTTCATTCTTGAGACTGTCTATTTGTTCAATGTTCTTGATGGTGAATAGTTTGGTGAGAGCTTCATACATCCCTTGTGCAATATCTATGTTGGATATGTAGGGGATTAGATTTTCTTTTACTCCATCCACAATTAAATTCATGGCCAAGATGTCAGTTTCCCTGTACTTTTCTTTTTCTGCATCATTTGTTGGTTTCTGAACTTTCCTTTGAACAAATTCTAATACTTTATGTTTTGCAAGGATGAGATCCATCCTTTTCTTCCATGCTCTATAGTTGGTGGCTCTTTCTAGCTTGTTTTTTGTCTTCATTGAGGTTGCCATAGACTTTATAATGTCTTCCTTATTTGATATAGATGATATGCTTTCTTCTATTCCTTAAGGTCTTCCTTGAAACCTTTTTATTGACCCTTATTTTCAATAGATCTTCAAACTACCTTTTTCCTTCCTTTTACCTTAGCTTTGATACCATGTTGGAAAACCACAACGGTAGAATGATTTTCTTATATTGACAATTACTTGTGATATTCTTATATTCTTATTAGCTTTCCTTATGTTCTTCTTTTATCTTCTTCTCAACAAGCAATCGTCAAATAAAAAACATGAAGATGAATGACACCAGAAGTAGGCACTCAACCAGGGCTAAAACCCCTAAGAAGGGGAAAACCCAGTAAAACTCTTCCACTAGTAGATTCAAATCAAATTGAGACAAACCAAGACCTTCGACCAAACCAAAAGACCTTCCTCATTCCACCAAGTTAGTGTTCCAGGATGATTATCAAACCTCAATAGTCTTCTTCAAGTCAAACAGCTTCAAACCAACAATTACACAGAATTTCGGTCCTCCAGCTTCTAGATTTTTGGCCCTCCTGCAATTTTGAAATTTTCGGCCTTACTGCAACATAGAAAATTCGCCCGTGGGATAGAGACAAGATAAAATGGTCTTCTTCCTTTGGTAGGGTTTCTCTTTCTTCGCTTTAGTTTTTCTCCTTCTCTTCTTGCCTTTTTCACACCTTTTTCTCTTCTTCGAATTGCAGGTCAAACTTAAGTGAGTGAGTGTCCAAATGAGGTCGAGTAGCTGCCTATTTATAGTTGTTTCTGGCTCCTGTTTGAGGCCAACTTGTCTTCGTTGAGGCCGACTTCGTGGAGGAGGCCTAAATAACTCAATTTACATCAAAATAAATTTATTTCTTGATAAACAAAGCCCAAGAAGGGTTTATTACGTGATGACATGGACAAAGATTCTTGACATAAGCCCTAGAAACGTGATGACATGGACAAAGATTCTTGACATAAGCCCTAGAAGCCTACAATGGAGGCTTTGACCTATTAATCATTGACCCAATCATGAAACCCATGTTTTAATAAGTCAATTTCTTTTACAATGAAATGCCTTTTTCTTTCTTTTGACAAATACCTATGTTGCACGGGGACTCGTCCCCGCCTATATTTCATGCCGTTCCCTCCGTTCCGGCATTCCGGGGACTTTGGAACTCCTTGGAAACATTCCAGATTCGCCGGGGACGTCATCGGGGACTTGGGGACTTCAAGGCCATCCCCTAGTCGTCCCTCGAAAATTCGAGGACTTTTCGGGGACTTCCAAGATGTCCCTCGATAAATTGGGGACTTCTGGACGTCCCCAATAAAATTAAACATTATGAATTAAAAAAAGATCAAATATTTCATTTTTTTTAAAAATTTTTATAAGAGAAAATTAAAACATAATTTTTATAGAATAATAAATATAAAATTTTAAATAAAATAAAAACAATGTATTTCTAAAACTTAACGCATTATAATTTAAATTTATAATATACCTAAGTTCTAACCTAATTCTAAACTAAAAGTCTAAAGACTAAAACCCAGCGCACATGCCATGGCCCATATGCTATATGTATTTGTTGCCGACTGTTCCGCCGACGCTGAGTGAAGAGCTTTCCGCCCACAACTTGAAGAGCCCGCAGACTCCAGATTCCAGCAGACTGCAGCAAAGAGCTCGACAGCCCAACAACCCGACATCCACCACACAGACTCCTGGCAACAAACTCCAGCAAAGAGCCCGACAACCTGACAACTCAAGGCATCCACCACGCAGACTCCTGGCATCTGTCACGCAGACTCCAACAGACTCCTGGCAGCGCTGAGAGCTTAACCACCTGCTCCGCACGCAGAGAGCAGCCAACATCCCCACGCAGAGAGCAGCTAGCAAGGAGCCCATAGTGTGTTTGCCATTCTGCTCGTAGAAAAAAACGCAGCAACCACCACAGGGGTTTAAAATTCACATTGCACACCCACGCAACAAAAAAACGCAAGTTAGAAGGCTGCAAATTTTTTATATTAATTTAATAATTTCTCTGTCAAAACCAGAACCCATAAATGATAACTTTTAAAATTTTTTTTTTTTTTCACTATTTTTTTAAAGCAGAGTTTCAATAACTGTGGGGAGCTATTAGGAAACTTGGAGCAACAGTGCGTTTTTTGTTGCCAAGTAAGTTTAAAATTTCATTTTATATTTTTATTTTTTAAACAGTAGTATAGTCTGATATTTGTAAAAAAAAATTTTCATTAAAATTTTAAAACAAATCTATTGTATTTTTAAATTTCAGACTTCACTTCTAAAAACAAATCAAATGGACAACAATACTTCACCAATGGCTCAAACTGAGGGTGAAACTGAAACATTAGCAGGGGCAACATAAAATTTTGTTTTCATCAACACAAAGAAATCCTTGCTTCAGTTTGTCAAAAAAATCACCAAGAATAAAAAGAAAAACAACGGTGGTTCAGAGGATTGGGAATGCAACCTTTGTGGTCATCATTTCAAGGGAAGCTACACTAGAGTTTACCATCATCTTTTGTCTATTCCGGGAGATGGAGTAAAGGCATGCACTTGTTCATTGGAAAAGAGAATTGAAGTTACTAAACTTCACATGGCTGCCACAGGTGGTGTTGTAGAGATGGAGGAAAACTCTTCTGTCTTCAAAAAACCCAGAATTTTAAGCATAGAAGAAGAGTACCCTCAAATAGGATTCAATGAAAAAAAATCTATTGATTTAGGTTCCAGAAAATCTAGTACAAGTAAGAAAGACAAAGCTGCTAGTGTTGTGGCAGAGTGGTTCATTGTGCAACGCAAGACTGAGGTAGAGGATGCAATGGTTAAATTCTTCTTTGCCAACAGAATATCATTTAATGTCACCTGCTCCCCTCAGTGCAAAGAAATGATAAAGAAAGTCGTTGCTGCTGGTCCATCATTTCAGCCCCCTGGTTACAATAAATTGAGGACAACATTGTTAGATAGAGGGGTCACAAAGATACAAGGGGTGATGGAAAGCCTTAAAAAATCATGGGTTTGAATATGGATGTTCAATTGTCATGGATGGCTGGACAAATATTCAACAAAGGCCTTTGTTGAACATCATTGTCACCTCTCCAACTGGACCATATTTCTTAAGGGCAATTGGTTGTACTAGAAAGATGACGGATGCAGCGTTTTAGTATGAGGTATTAAAAGACGCAATTGAGGAGATTGGTCCTACAAACGTAGTTCAAGTTATCATAGATGCTGCACTAGTTTGTAGGTCTGCAGGGTTGATGATTCAAAGCAGGTACAAGCATCTATTTTCGACTCCTTGTTGTGTGCATGCATTTAAATAATGCACTCAAAGACATTGGTAAAATTTCTTGGATCACCCGCATTATTTTGGATGCAAGAGAGGTGCAAATGTTCATTTGCAACCACCATGCCTCTCTAGCTATTTATAGAATTTATGCAAGAAAGGAGTTCTTGAAACCGGCAGATACAAGGTATGCCACCTACTATCTCCTTCTTGACCGCATGCTAGAGGTGCATCATGCCCTAAAGGCCACAATTATAAGTTTTGAGTGGTCTGCATGGGGGGAATCCAAAACAGATCAAGGACAGAAAGTAAGGTAGTTGGTGTTGAATGATGATTGGTGGGTCGATGTGAAATACATTGTCTCATTCACTGCTCCAATAGTGGAGCTAATCAGGTATGTAGATTCAGATTCCCCTTGACTTGGGGAAATATATGAGTCAATTGATAGCATGATTGGAAAGATCAAGTCCATCATTCGTCAAAGGGAGCCCTCTTTGGTGTTATTTAATGAACTCCAAAGGTTGATTGAAAAAAAATGGAACAAGTTAAACACACCTCTTCATATGGACGCTTATGCACTTAATCCAAAGTGGTATGTGGAGAGGGACGGTAGAGTTCCTCTAATAGATGACCCTGAAGTGAAACAAGGATTTATTGCAGCCATAGAAAAGATGTATACATCAAAACAAGCAACCATAGTTCGAGAACAATTTCTTGATTTTGCTTTGTTCAGTAGCCCCACTTTCTCTAGAGCCGCAAAGGAAGATTTGTTGGGTATGGCACAAAGAAGTCCCAGTGGATGGTGGAGGATGTATGGGGATGGAGTACCAGAAATACGCACTCTTGCTATGCGTTTACTATCTCAGGTTGCTAGTTCTTCAGTTGCAGAAAGGAATTGGTCTACATTTAGTTTTATCCACTCAATTAAGAGGAATAGGCTTACCTCTAAAAGAGTGGAGAAACTAGTTTATGTGCACAACGGTCTTCGCCTTCTTACAAGGAAGACTCCACAGTATTTACAGGGACCTGCAACATAGTGGGATATAGATCCTGAGGATGCTTCATAGATTGATGATGATGATGATGATGATGGGCCATCTATCCAGATAGGATTGGTAAATGTACCATTAGATGACATTGAGCAGCAGTTGCAAAGCATTGATGATGGTGGGAGAGAAGATAGTGAGGCTCAAGCATTTTCAGATATACTTGATGTAGAAGATACGAATCTTTGAGTAGCTTCAACCTTCATTTCTACTATGGAATCTGCCATTTGGATATTGACTCATATTTCCTTTTTTGTTGTCTTGAGACATTTTGATTTTGATTTTCAGATTTTCTATTTGGCAGCTACACTAGTGACTATTTTGGTTCTTAGACTATAGTCTATGACTATAATTTATAAATTTATAATCCATGGTTTTCTACTTCTAGACTCTTAATTTGAGATTTATATTTAAATTTTAATGAATTGTTCATGTTTACATCTTTATTAAATTTTACTTTTAGTACTATTTACTTTTACGCTTTAGCTGCTATTTAAATTTTGAAATGATTCATCATGCATCATTGATCAATGATAATAGAATGATCATTGATTATGTAGATATTAGACAGTAGTAGTCTAGTAGATTACTAGATTGTAATTTGTAGGTTGTAAGTTGTATGAATAATGAAACTAATAGTACTTCTTAACTTTAGTCTTTAAGTTATGCAATGATGACGAAATTTGTTTTTGTGATGCACAATTCTCAAAATTTGTCTTTAGATTTATCATTTATGATTTTAGTATTTTTAATTTTATTTATTTTGATTCATGTTTAATTTTATTTAATTTTATTTTTTTTAATAAATATTAAATAATAAATAATAAATATAATAGATAGTTGCTGCACTTGTCGTCCTCTGAAAATTTGGGGGTGCGCTCTAGCTGTCTCGGAAACTCGTCCCCTTGTCCCCGCCGTCCCTACAGGCAGTGCAACATAGACAAATACATTACATTATGACTTCAAAATTCAAATATAATTATGAAGATCGACACTAGTTACATTCTTCAACATAGGAGACCTCTAGGGTTAGGGCTTAGAAAGGAGGAGAGGTGAAAAAAATATTCGTTGAGGTGATCACCAAAGATAAGATCAGTGCCTTAACCTATTGGGAGAATGGAGTCAATGTGATTTCAATTTTTGGAATTCTTTCACCCAATCAAGGTGTCTTTTTGCAACTTCGCATGACCCTAGAGGCAACTAGTAGGTCACTAAAATAATTTATACTTCTTGTCGCAGAACTTGATGGCTTATAAAGATAATTATGGAGATAATTTACCCCAGGAACATTCATTCGCTGTACAATAAACATGTAACATATGCAATTCCTCACAAATCCAAATTTTTTATGATTTGTCATTGCAATTAGGGCAACTTCTCAGATTTCATGAGCGGAAATTCCATACATTAATCATGTACATAAGAGATAAAGATAAGCATGAAAATAACACTTACAAGTACATCGAGTAAATCCAACCATCAGAGAGAGACAAAATCGAAGCTCCAAGACAAAGAAGGATATCCAAATATTGAAATGCATCAATGATTCTCCAATTTGTCCTCCAAAAGTAGTGAAATTCTCAAGAGAGAGAGAGAGAGATACAAATCCAAGTGATGACGAGAATTACAAATGAGGTCTCATGTATTTATATGAGCCTCTAATAGTTCAAATGGGTGTAATTGGCCTAACAAACCCTTGAAAGTGTCTCTAATGTGCAAAATAACACCCTAATTGGTGACAAGCCCACCAAGTAGCTCCACAACATGAAAAATGAGCCTCTCAAGATTGCCAAAATGATAAATAAATAGCTAGGAGGGCCATCGGAAGCACTAGAGGAGTCCAATATGTGCCAAAATAAGTGGAAGGGCTTCAAATATAGTGATAAAGGGGGTGGCCCCTTGATCTCCAAGCAAATGATCCGTGGTTCTTGTTGAGATTTTGTGTATTTTGGGTAGCATCAGTTGTGCTCTAGGTCCCAAATTTTGAGGAAGGACTAGAGTTCACCTGATCTACAAGACCCAGAAATGGATTTGGGAAATTTCATCTGGTTTAGGAGATATTAAATTAATTAATTATTTTAATGTATTCCCTAAGTTAAAACTTAGGAAAATAAAATAATTAAAGTGAATTTAATTAAACATGTGATGAAATTGTCTTAAGTCACACGGATCAAGCTTTCTTTTAATCTTAGCCATTGATTAAAGATTTAATCTTGGTCGTTGATTTGTCAACGAGAAAAGTATAAAGGAAAGGCTTGGGGTCATTTGTAAGACACACAAAGGCAGAGCATTGAAGCTAAGCTGACATTCTAGGGCGGGTTGCTAAGAATTCTTAGAAGTGTTTCAGTTGCAAAGAGGGGAATTTAGACCAAGGGGATAATCTGATCCCGGGGTCTAGAATACACAAGAAGCAGAGAAGAGATCAGCAAGGACAACGCAGAGAAAGGCAGCAGCGGCAGCCGCAGACGGCAACAGCAGCAGTAGCAGACGGCAGCAACAACAGTAGCAGACGACAACAATAGCAGTAGCAGACGACAGCAACAGACGACAACAGCAGCAGCAACAACAACAACAACAGTAGCAGTGTCTTTCAGGGGCAGCATTGGGGTTTCTAGGCCTAGATCTGGCTGAGTTCTGTAAATCCCGTTTGAGGGTGTGGATTAGTCAATTTTTTTGGTCATAGATCAGCCATGAGCTGTAGATCTAGAGTTTTCTCTGTAGGGTTTTCCAGATGTGGAACCCAGAATTGTGTATTCAGAAATATTCTTAATAATAGAGCCCTCCAGCAACTAGAGACCGGTTTTCCCACATTGGGTTTTTCTGGGGACAGTTTGTCCTGAAATAACTGTCACTTTGTCTATGTGTACATGTGCTTATTCTAGATCTGAATTGGTAGAGAACTGTTTTGTGTTTTGCTTCAATGTTAACTTGAATTTATTCAGTTGATAACTTGTATAAGTAGGAGGAGCTTAACTGGATTAACAGTAATAATTTCTGCATAAGAATTAAGATTCAAAAATTCCTACATGGTTTCAGAGCAATTGCAGATCTAGAAGGGTCACCAGTTGAAGAATCTGAAGGATCTAGCTATAGAAAGCAGCAGAGAAGCAGATCTGAAGGGACAACGTAGTTTTCAGGAGCAGATTCACGCAGAGGGAAGGGTGACGCTGTCCAGTGTTGTGTCCTAGCTAGCCCACGCAATCACTGCGCAGAGGCAGCCTAGAAACAACGCTGGTTGGGTCTGAAGACAGCCAGTGTGATTCAGATCTGAATCTGCCAGATCCAGAAAAAGTCTGTAGAAAATTTGTAGAAAATTCAGAAGAGCTGGTGGGGTTAAATTTTTGAGTTTTCAGATTTTTAGCCTTAGCACAAGTGACAAAGGTTGGGAAGAGATCAGCTTCTCAAAGAGTTTCTTGCCAAAGGAAACTTGCAGTTTGATCAGAGGATCAAAGAAGACGCTGAATCATAGTTGATTTGGTAGATTTCCAAGGAGGGAAATCAAGTGTCAGAGGGAGCAGAGGGTGCCTAGTTCGTAAAGGACCCTAGATCCAAGATCTCTAGCATAGAAAAGAGGAGCTCCGACACACTCTGAGCAGATGGCTCCTCATGGACTGCGTGATTAGGATAGGCTAAAGGGCCTCTCAAAATTTTTGGTGTGGAAAGCTAGGATCCTGATTGTCCTTGAGGCATATGGTCTTAAGAGACCATGCAGAGTAGACCCTGGCCACGCCGACAGATGCAGATCTCCTATGGAAGCATAGGAAGGCATTGCGGGCTGCCAGCTGTTTAGGTAGCGGGCAGTGGTCAAGAAACATGTGTACTTACCATGGATGAAGGACATGTAGGATGGTGGAAGGTGGCTTCCTATTATGAAGAAAGCCAGTCAGAGAATGTTTGTTTGAGGATGGCCTGAGTCATTCTCACCTTGGTATTGAGAAGTTTGTCAGTGTTCCTCTTGGACTAGAAGTCAATGGGGATCAGCAGGGCTGCAATATTGGATGCTGGCAGTGAGCTGATGCGGTGATAGTCAGGACTGCCCTCAATGCAGTCACGGATGAGTGGGAAACCTTTGTCCAAAGTATCTTGGGCAGAGCGGACCTCCCAGATTGGGACAACTTGTGGTCAATCCTGCGGCAAGAAGAACTACGCAGATTCACCAAGAAGCAACACAGCCCTGGGTTGAGCAAAGTAAAGAAGGAAGAGTAGGAAGATGCAACCTTGGCGTCGAAGAAGCAGCTGAAGAAGAAGAAAGATCTTTCAAAGATCAAGTGCTTCCAGTGTGGCGAAATGGGACATTTTGCCAGCCATTGTCCAGAAAAGAAGAAGGATAAGGAAGCATCTTCTTCCAAAGCAGCGGTGGCAGATGATGGGTCTAGAGATGATGTGGCCATGAGCGCTCATGAACCACAGAGGTGGGGTGACATGGACATGTAGAGGAGCTACATGGAAGTAAGGCAGGATCCTTGAGCAGCTCATCTCTTGGATCAACAAGCGAGCTACGATAGCCTTAAGACAGTAGCGAGACAAGTGGAGCATTGGGTGCATAGATCACAGATGAAGCAGAGGCAGAGGCAGATCTGGAGGCTAGGAGGAGCAACACATAGAATAGCAGCAACAATGTAGAAGCAGTAGCAGCGCAGAGGCTGATGTGACTTTAGCAGAACAGTGCAGTACTGCTTATGCAGTGCAGAGCTGCAACACCGCAGAGAGCTTCAGAGGGACAACGCAGTGCATCAACAACGTGATAGATTTCAACACAAGGAACTGATGTGACTTCAGTAGTACAGAGGGAGTCTGATTACGCGAGCAGAGCTGTAACTGTGCATCGTTGTTTAGATGGCAGCACAAATCTGTAGCCTATGGAGGTTCAGTGATGAGGATGGAGCCCATCTGAATTGTCTGTCAAAGATTGGGCAGGAAATTCAGTTGTTACTCTCAACAACTGAAGTTGCAGTGTAGCAGATCAGCGGTGGCAATGCTATGAGCAGCACAAATGCAACATATTGAGAGGGAGCTGCAGTACAGTGGTTGCAGTGGCAGTGGCAGTCATGGGCAACAGTAGTGCAGAGTTTAGTGGCAGGAGACCAAGCTTCAACAACACAGAACCAGTGCCCAAAATCATGTAATGCATAAGTGATGTATTGCTAGAGCACACCCTTGATGCTAAGAGGGAGTGTTGAGATTTTGTGTATTTGGGGTAGCAATAGTTGTGCTCTAGGTCCCAAATTTTGAGGAAAGACTAGAGTTCACCTGATCTACAAGACCCAAAAATGGATTTGAGAAATTTCATTTGGTTTAGGAGATATTAAATTAATTAATTATTTTAATGTATTTCCTAAGTTAAAACTTAAGAAAATAAAATAATTTAAGTGAATTTAATTAAACATGTGATGAAATTGTCTTAAGTCACACGGATCAAGCTGTCTTTTAATCTTAGCCATTGATTAAAGATTTAATCTTGGTCGTTGATTTGTCAACGAGAAAATTATAAAGCAAAGGCTTGGGGTCATTTGTAAGGCACACAGAGGCAGAGCACTGAAGCTAAGCTGAGATTTTAGGGCGAGGTTGCTAAGAATTCTCAGAAGTGTTTCAATTGCAGAAAGGAGAATTTAGACCGAGGGGATGATCTGATCCCGGGGTCTAGAATACACAAGAAGCAGAGAAGAGATCAGCAAGGACAGCGCAGAGAAAGGCAGCAGTGGCAGCAGCAGACGGCAGCTGCAGCAGCAGTAGCAGATGGCAGCAGCAACAGCAACAGACGACAACAACAATGTCTTTCAGGGGTAGTGTTAGGGTTTCTAGGCCTAGATCTGGCTAAGTTCTGTAAATCCCATTTGAGGGTGTGGATCAGTTAGTATTTTTGGTCTTAGATCAGCCAGGAGCTGCAGATCTAATGTTTTCTTTGTAGGGTTTTCTAGATCTGGAACCTATAATTGTGTATTCAGAAATATTCTTAATAATAGAGCCCTCCAGTAGCCAGAGACCGGTTTTCCCACATTGGGTTTTTCCGGGGATAGTTTGTCCAGAAATAACTGTCACTTTGTTTATGTGTGCATGTGCTTATTCTAGATCTGAATTGGTAGAGAACTGCTATGTGTTTTGCTTAGATGTTAACTTGAATTTATTCAGTTGATAACTTGTATAGGTAGGAGGAGCTTAACCGGATTAACAGTAATAGTTTCTGCATAAGAATTATGATTCATAAATTTCTACAGTTCTCCCAAGTGGTTGTGGTGGGCACAAAAGCCTTCTCATGGGTCTCCAAGTAGATCGATCAAGCCTGTATCCCATCTGTAAGGATTGGAACAATGATGCAAGCCCTCCCTTTGTTTCCCATGGTGAGACATAACCCCATCTGGGCCTTGGATCAACTTCCAAGTGTGTGGTGCAAGCGTGTAGTTGACTGGGCAAGGTGGTCCAGGTGTATCATCATCATCAATTAGGTGGAACACGAGCGAGTAATGGATGGTACTAAAGGACCCCATGGTGGGGCTATCATCTCTCTACTATAGTGGAGGCCTATGGCTCTCAATGCACACCCTATAAATGCCAATATGACCCTCTAGAGGGCTTGGACCCCGTATACGGAGATCAAACCCCAAGATGAATACCTGCTTGCAATCCTGTATTGTTGAAGAATGTAATTAGTGTCAGTCTTCATAATTGTATTTAAGTCATAATGAAATATATTTGTCAAAAGAAAGAAAAATAAAATTTATTATTAAAGAAATTGACTTATTAAAGCATGGGTTTCATGCTTGGGTCAATTGTTTTTAGGTCAAAGCCTCCATTGAAGGCTTCTAGGGTTTATGTCAAGTGTCCTTGTCCATGTCATATTGTAACAGACCCTTCTTGGGCTTTATTTGTCAAGAAAGAAATTTATTTTAATGTAAATTAGGTCTTCTAGGCCTCCTCCACCAAGTTGGCCTCAACTGGACAAGTCAACTTGCATAGAGGGGCATAAACTCCTATATAAAGGCCACAACTCAACCTCATTTGTCACACACACTCAACAAGTTCGATTTGCAACTTATAGGGCCAGAAAAAGTGTGAATTTATGAGGAAGAAGAGGAAAGGGATAGCGAAGAAGGACCTTATCAAGCAAGGGAAGTTGAGTTTTTCTCTCTCTTATCTCACGTGTGCGAAGTTTTGGATTGTTGCTGGGGGACGAAATTCTACAGTTGTTGGGGAGGCCAAAATTCTGAAGCTGCTAGTGAAGCTAGAGCCGAAATTTCTGGGTTGATGCTGGGCTATAACTGTTGGAAAAGAAGAGACTATTGAAGGTTGATGTATCTCATTGGAAGGCTGACTTTGTGGAGGAGGAAGGTTCGTACGTCTAAGGTCTTGGTGTATCTCATTTGAATCTACTGAAGGAAGAGTTCTTTGGTTGGGTTTTCCCCTACATAGGGGTTTTAGCCCTGGCTGAGCGCCTACATTGTTTTTTCCTATATAGGGGTTTTAGCCCTGGTTTCCACTGTCTCCTAATCGTTCTCCCTTCTTCTGAACTATACATCTTTGTAATGGTAGCTCGAAATCTCTTTTTGACCTCTGTATCTTCAATGAGAAGAATTCTACCAGTCCTTGCTACATACCATTTTGGGTTGAGTGCATATGCTGCTATGTGCAAAGATGTATTAATTCGATCGCACCTACTCTGTATAATGGGTCGAATTTGGGTCATATAGAACTCTAAGGAAGGATCTTTCTCACGAATGGCCATCCTTACTTGATCCAACATACTATCAAAAGTATCATAGATTTCTCCAATAGTGGGAGAAATCTGTGTTAGTGTAGCGAATGACCTTAACTACAGGGCGTAAGAGGGACACCAAATAACCACAATCTGTCCACCAATCATTATCCAATATCTAAATCCTAATTTTCTTCCCTTCCTATGTCTTGGATTCTGCCCATTTGTTCCAATTTGGAGTCACAACCATGGCTTGCAATGCTGACTGCACCTCAAACATCCTCTCTAATAAAAGAAAATAACTAGCATATCTGGTATTAGTAGGCTTGAGGAATTCCTTCCTCGCACAAGACCTATACATGGCTAAAGAGGTGTGGTGATTGCAAATAAACTTCTGCACATTTCTTGAAGCTGTCACCAAGTTAGATACCCACTCAATTTTACTAGTGTCTTTCAATGCATTCTTGAGCGTATGCACACAACAAGGGGTCCAAAAAATATGCTTGTATTTACTTTGAAATTTGAATAATTAATTCTGCTGATCTACACACTACTGCTGCATCTGTCACAACCTGTACAACATTTGTAGAGCCAACCTCCTCTATAGCATCACAAAGAAGCTCAAATTGGAAAGTTGCAACTTTACACTTTCCAGAAAAATCAATAGCTCTAAGAAATAAAGGCCCCTCTCGGAAAGTAACTATGATGTTGATAAGTGGACGTTTGGCAATGTCTGTCCACCCATCCATAACAATAGAACAACCTTCCCTCACCCATGTATGCCTCAAATTTTCCTTTTGCACATTAATATTGGCCACTTTCCCTTTCTAATATCATTGTCCTCAACTTATGTTCACTTGGGGGCACATATGAGGGTCCTGCTATTGCAATTGCCTTGACCATCTCCTTGTAGTAAGGAGAGTGACTAACATGGAAAGGAATGCCATTGGCAAAAAGAAATTTTCCAGTGGCATCATCTGTATCATCACGATTCAACTTACCATACATTCCTGCGAGAGTTGGTCCCACTGCACAAGAATGGGAACCCTTATTCCCAACAGGAGATGGTGGAGGCATGTTTTTCATTTGTTTTAATTTTCTTTTGGAGCTTGTGGCTTCATCAATATTTTGATGAGCTTGGGCCATGGCATTTTTGCTTGAGAAGGTGCCCTTTGCATCTGCTTCCATTTGCATCCTCAAGAGCTCTGATTTTTGTAGTATAGTTCTGTTTGTACATATATGAACCCCTTTGCCACCTACACCCAAAAAGATGCATCTTGATCTGACTATAACTCCCAACCCAAGAATGGCCACAAACATTGCATTTCCAATGGCGTGTCCCACCTCTTTGTTTTCCTGGTTTTGGTTGTGTTGAAGGTGTGAAATTTTCAATCTGAAAATGGTACTGTAGTGATTGATTTATTTTGCTTACTTATTTATAGATGCTGCAGTAAAGTTTGAAATAAATACAGCTGCAACATTCACTTTAACTTTAAAGCAAAAGAACAAATAGAACAAGTATAACACAATAGAAACAATCACATGAACACAATTATGTTTGGACAATTGTCCTCGGAAAAACCCAATGTGGGAAAACCGGTGCGACAGATGAGGGTTTATATTAATCTTCAGCAGTGAAAAGATCTTTTACAGAATATATGACAAGCAAATATTTAGCATACACCTGAGATGATTTTTCCGAACACCTCAGAAGAATTCCCGACACACGGTAGGCACTTCTCCCTTTGCGTCACTGGACTGCGTCACTCTGCGTGGCCCCTTTATGCAGTCACTGGGCTGGACTGCATCACTCTGCGTGGCCCCTCTATGCAGTCACTGGGCTGGACTGCATCACTCTGCGTGGAGAGCTAGTGTTGTTGCTCAACACTTCCTCGTCTGCGTCTTCTGCCTTCCTTCTCTTCATCTCTGCTGACCTCTCCCTCCTCCTTCTATCTCTGCAACCCAACCTCTACAACCTCACCCTCTGAAATCAAATTCTCTTACTTCAGAATCAGTTTCTTCTGGGTACTGAGAATGTGCCCTACTTGCTTTCCAAATGACCCTCAAGCCTTCTCTTATAGTCTTCTTGTTGATGAATCAACGACCCAAATTATATCCTTAATCAATGGCTTAAATTAAAAGATGATTTGATCTTCATTTTCTAGAAGATTCACACTCTCTTTATTAATACCCTTTAATTATTTAATTTCCCTAAGTTTAGACTTAGGGATCACTTTAAAATAATTAATTATTTTAATAAAGCATGATCCGAGTGCAATTTCCACAAACGATTTCTGGGTTACCTGGAATACTGATGTCCAAGCCTCTTCCCAAAATATGAGAGTTGGAACACTTTCCAATGCTACAAAATCAACAGAAGGGTCATCCATTTTTGTAACATATAACAAAATAGGTTTGCTTGGATTAAATGTCCCATTTGCATATTCTGCCAATGACTTTGATAGGGTTGCAGTTGCATTGGGAGAAACACTAGCTGCACTACTGCCATGGTTTTCATTCATTGTTGATGGGATTTCAGATCCAAGTGGACTTTCTGTTAGAGGATCATATTCACTATCACTATCAGTGGCACTGTGGCTGCTCATGCTGTCGTGACCAATCATTTTACAATTGCAGCTGCTTGTGTTTTAATTTATTTTCTAATTTTTTTTGCCCTGCAGGAAGGGTTTTAAAAAACAAATAAATTTCTCATAATGTAAATTAAAATTTAAAATACAAAATCTACATTTTCAACTACTAAATTTCATTTTATCATTTTCTAATACTAGAATTAAATTATTAAAATTTAAAAAATATTACAGAAGTTCTAGAATTAAAAATAAAATAAAATTACACTACTGTGCAACATGTAATTGACATTCTACAACGTAGAAAAAATAAAATTTAATTTAAAAAACAATTAAGAACTTACCTGAGTCTGGACGCACAAAAGTTGGAGCAAGCTTGGCAGATTCTAGAGAAAGACTGGTGCTGCAACAAGAGTCAACACTGCCATTGGTCAAATAGGAGGTCGAGCGGTAGCTAAAAACACTCGACAACAGGTTAAAAATTTAAATTTTAAAATAGTCAACGCTCCTAGAGAAGCTTGACCCTATAGGTGAGCAGGAGCTTGGAGGTCGACTGCAGGAGAGTAGGAGCATGGGGTCGACTGCAGGAGAGTAGGAGCATGGGGTCGATGGAGCCTGGAGGTCGATGACAAAGTAGGTGAGCAGGAGCCTGGAGCCAGAGGTTGACGACAAAGCATGTGAGCAGGTCGAAGGTTTGGCAACAAAGCAAGTGAGGTTGATAGCAAAGCACTCAACAGGTGAGCAGGTCGACGACTTGACGACAAAGGAAGTGAGGTCAACGATAAAGCTTGAAAGCAATGAGCAGGTCTCAGTGACGGCAGGAGGTCGACAACTCGGCGATGGCGCCAACTCTTTCAGGTCGACGGGAGAAAAGTTTAAACGAAATGAAATGAAGGAATGAAGTTTGAAGGTAAGTTATTAGACCTACGATTTTCTTTTCTATTTCTTAAAATTTTTGATTTTGTTTTTTTTTTTTAAATTTAAAATTTTTTAAAGTGTTTTTTACTTTTCAAAATGTCATTTTCATTTTTATTTTTAAATTGGGGGTTATTAGAAAAATTTAAGGAGGGACGCGTCCCCCTTCAAAATGGAGGCCCAGAAGCACCCCATTTGAGGGGGGACGCTCGGATGCACCCATTTTGGGGAGCCTTGTCGCCCACAGTGGGGAAACGCACCCCCTTGCGTCTCCCCAAGGCTCCCCAAAAAGGGTGCATGGGGAAACACACCCCCAGTAGATTCCCCGTCCCGGGTGCAAGGGGTGCGTGCACCCGACCTTGGGGGACACGTTCCCGCGGAACACTGTTCAAAATAAATCCTTGCAAGACAAATCCACATGATTAGACTTTGAAAATTGACACATGCGGGTTCTCCTTGAATAATTCAAGAGTAGGTTGGTTCCTCCGAGAACTTCCCATCATGCTTGAAGCTTGATCAAAGAAAGATTTTCTACACAACGTCACCAAAACTAACTAGATCCACATGGAATTAATCAAATGCAATGGAGAGAAAATTCTAGAGATATATTCGACATCAACTAAAGTCTAAAACATTTCTCTACCTAGAGGAAGTAAATAATCCTTATGCTAATATGAGATAGCTACACATCAACATAGCTTGAAAAGCATAATGGAAATAATAGCATAATGAAGCAAATAGAAATATAAGCACAAGAACATCAAGAAGTACCATACAAAAGGAGAAGAACACCTCACAAGTAACCCCAAAGTCTTTTGTATTATATTGCATATGAGTGTACAATCCAATAGTGTATCCTTAAGCCCAATAGTTCGTATTCTGGATACAATATGACAAACCAAGTGTTAATTTTGGGCAACTAGGTCCAAACTCCATGTTGCACTGCTCATATGACAATGGTCATATTTTTGTTGGATTACTCTTTCGGAGAGGTGCAAGATTGATCTAAAGATCATCTTGATTGGTTGAGCATAACATATATTTTGAATTTATTTTCCACATGTGCAAGGTCGGCCAGATTTGTAATGTAGGCTCACATGCCTAATAGATGTGTCACACCCTCACTGATGGATATAAATTGGAGAGGCTTGGAGGACATTTTCATCATCATCTCATCACACATCTCTCATTGTGATCTGATCTGTTCGTTAGCCTTTGGAGGCCTTCTTCCCTTCACACGTGCAGAGCTGAAGTCTGAAATTTGCTTTTAGGGCTTGTTTGCTGCAACGTTGACACCGTGGTCAACCCTTGGTCGTTTGACCTCAAAACTCTGCCAAAATTCCGATTTTGAGAGGCCGTACTGCTGGGCACTAAAATTGAGGAAATCAGAGTTGTTTGACCGAAACCCTAATCTGCAGCGTTGACTTTCTGTTGCTGTCCTACGTTGACTTTTCTGCATTGACTTTGGGTTGACCAGCGTTGACTTGTGATGAGCTATCTTTGAGGGCTGTGGGTGTGACACTTGGAGGATTGGTTGATCGAAAAAGACTTTGCTGGCTGAAGCATCCTGTTGACTGTCGTAACGCAACAATATCTCATATCTTTGTTGGACAAAAGGAGTTGTAAACCTAATCTACATTATTGGCTTGTCTTTTGTTGATCTATTATTGTGTTCTATCAGCATTTTACTTTCATGTTTATGTGATTGCTATTTTGTATCTGGCCTAAGAAAGATTGAAGTAAAATTGCATCAATCATAGAACACCATGGTTATCTAAATTTAACATGGTATCAGAGTTGAGGTGAAGAAAAAGTCCAAGCTTGTGTTAGAAGCAATCACTGAAGGAAGGAATCCTATCAAGGACAAATGGCCTCCTCAACCTACAAGGGTTTCAAGGTTGATGATAAATTGACTGATAAGTCTGATTATCATGCATGGAAGATGTCCTTGGATTTGGTGCTAGAAGATCAAGATGTCATAGACTATGTGCAGGGGAAGATTTAAGAGCCTCCATCAAATGTAGCTGCTGCCACGAAGATGAAATATAAGAAGGGGGAAATCAAAGCAAAGATGATTATCCAGGATTCTATTCATAAGCACTTGGTTGCTTACATTTCTGAGCTGAACACATCTAAAGAGATGTGTGATAAGTTGGTGAGCATCAAATCCTTTTCTTCAAGAATCAATTGAAGAATATCAAGAAGGGCAAGGATGAGTCTATTCAATCCTATTTTATGAGGCTCACTGAATCAGGAATAACCTCCTAGCTATTGGGGAAGCAATATCTGATCGAGAGATGGTTCTTATTGCACTTGGAGGTCTCCCCCGTGATTGGTATGTATTCAATACCACTATTCTTAATAATAATGTGATTCCTGATTTTGATGAAATATTGACGAGATGCACTCAAGAGGAAACAAGAATGATGGAATATGCCTCTAATGGAAATGGAAGTGACCCTACTGCCTTTGCCATTCATGCAAAGAAGAAGAACCATGGTGGCTCGAGAAATCAAAACCATGGAAGAGCGGGGCCCAAAGGAAGGAAGGGAAGATGTTACACTTGTAACAAGACTAGTCACTATGTAAGAGAGTACCCTAATAGAAGGGATTCTCCCAAGAATGATGGTAACAACAACTCGAGAGGGAATGGCAGGAACAACAGGTTCAAAGGAAAAAGGAAGGCTCCCTCTGATCGTAGTGGAAATGGGCAACCTTTCAAGAGGTCAAGAAATTCTAGGTAGGATGAGTCTAATGTTGTTGATAATAAGAGAAATGAATTTATTCTTGTATTTGCCCTCTCTGCTGCATCTCCACCCGACACCCTGGATGTCTCGTTGATTGATAGTGGTGCTTTAGGGCACGTCATCCGTTATAAAGAAGCCCTCTTTGATTTGGCTGAGAAGGATACTAATCTGGAAATTATCATTGGAGATAATGCCACCTATCCTGTGAAAGGGACAGGGACTGTGACCCTCCATCTATCTCAAGGTCAAGTCCCTCGATTACAAGATGTGTTGTACGTACCTGATTTGAAGAAGAACCTTGTGTGCATTTCGACAATGGAAAACAAGGGTTCAAGGTGGAATTCGTTGATGGAAAGGTACTTATCTAGAAGAAGAACTTCAAGGAAGCTCTTTCTATTGGTTTTAGAGTTGATACACTCTACCAGGTTGGAGGAAGTCCATTGGGGGCTATGTAATGTGACACAACTCTTCAAACAGAGTTATGGCACCGGAGGTTTGCACACCTTCTTTACAAAGCCCTTCCCGAAGCAAGGAAGGTGGTGACAAGGATGCTCGAATTTAGAGATGATCATGAAGGTATATGTTAGGGTTGTGCGGAAGGGAAGCATACAAGGGGACCATTCCCCTCAAGTGTCACAAAGACATCTGATATCTTGCAGTTGTTACATTTTGATTTATCTGGTATGCTGCTTGTGACATCCTTAGGAGGATGTTCCTATTACATGACTTTTATAGATGACTTCTCTCGCAAGGCCTGGATATATTTTTTGAAGAAAAAGGATGAAGCATTCAAATGGTTCCATACCTTCAAGGCCTTGGTGGAAAATCAAACCGAGAAGAAAATCAAAGTTTTGAGGACCGATAATGGGATCAAGTATGAGTCAAATGAGTTTAATGACTTTTGTAGAGAAGCTGACATTAAGAGGGAGACCACAACTACGTATACTCCTGAGCAAAATGGTGTTGCTGAAAGAAAGAACATGACCATTGTCGAAGCTGCCCGCGCCATGCTATGTGACCAAGGTTTTTCGAAGTTTCTATGAGGAGAAGCTACGAACACTACTGTGTATGTTCAAAATAGATGCCTGCATTTCGCTCTAGACTCCAAAACTCCCGAAGAAGTCTTCTCTGGTAAGAAACTTGATGTTTCTCATTTTAGAGTTTTTGGTTGTCTTGTTTACTTTCATGTGCCGAAAGAAAAGAGAAGCAAGCTGGATGCTTCTGGAAATAAGGGAATGCTTGTGGGCTACAGTGAAACTTCGAAGGCATATAGAATCTATGTGCGAGAATGCTTGTGGGCTACAGTGAAACTTCAAAGGCATATAGAATCTATGTGCTTGGTCAAAGAGAAGTGGAGATATGCCATGATGTCACCTTCGATGAAGATGCTGCCCTCAAGAAAGTGAGAAATCTTCCTAGCTCCAAGGAAGACAAAAAAGATGAAGAAGCAGGGAAGTAGGAAGAACCGAAGGATGATCTGATGCGATGTTGAAGGACCTATGGATCCTATTGATCCACCTCCTTCAAATAGGAGAAGACCCTCATGGCTCAGGGATACTCTTGCAGATGCCGAGAGACATATTGCCCCAAGGGGGACATTCCGTGAAAGCAAGAAGCCGAAGAGATACCAAGGGTATCTAGCAGCCATGAGTACGATAGTACAATCTGAGTCTGGATCATTTGAAGAAGCCGTAAAGCATCAAGTTTGGAAGGATGCTATGCATGAAGAATATGAGTCCATTATGAAAAATGATGTCTGGGAAATGGTCTCGAGGCCGGAGGACAAATCTGTTGTCACCTCGAAATGGCTCTATAAGATCAAGCATGGATCTGATGGAAGTACTGAAAAGTACAAGGCAAGATTTGTTGCCCAAGGCTTCTCTCAAAAAGAAGGCATAGATTATGATGATATATTTGCACTTGTGGCTGGCTATACCACCATTTGATCTATTATTTCCCTTGCTGCAATGCAAAGATGGAGTTTACATCAGATGGATTTGAAGACCGCTTTACTGCATGGTTCTATAAGGGAAGAGGTGTATGTGGAGTAACCTCTGGGGTTCGAAGTCCGAGATAGAGACACCCATGTATGCAGGTTGAAGAAAGTCCTCTATGGGTTGAAGCAAGCCCCTAGGGCTTGGTACGAGAGGATAGATGGCTACTTGATGAAGCTGGGCTTCATTCGAAGTAATGTTGATCCAAACCTTTATTTTAAGGTTGATAGAGAAAGGCCTCTCATTCTGGTTCTCTATGTGGACGATCTTTTCTTGACAGGTGCTGACCCTCTCATTCATCAGAGTAAGAGGGAGCTAGCTTTTGTCTTTGAGATGAAAGACCTAGGACTGATGCACTATTTCGTAGGTTTGGAGGTCTGGCAGAGGCCAGGCAAGATTTTCCTTTCTCAAGGAAAATATGTCGTGAAGTTGTTGAAGAGATTTTGTATGGTGGACTATAAGTCTGTGTTGACACCGATGGAACTCGACTTCAAGAAGTTATGTGGAAACGTTGCTGGGCCTGTGCTAGCAAATTCTACCGAGTATCAACAACTCGTGGGGGCCCTGATGTTCCTAATGAAATCCCGTCTAGACGTATGTTTTGCAGTGAACACTTTGAGTCAACATATGGTTGATCCTCATCACATTCACTGGATTGGTGCCAAGAATCTATTGAGATATCTTCGGGGCACAATCAACCATGGGCGGAGATACACTGCTGGAAGTTTGAGACTCCATGGATATACTGATGCCGATTGGGCTGGCAGTGTGGTGGATCGCAAGAGCACATATGGATGTTGCTTCACCTTGGGTTTTGCTTCGATCTCTTGGATGAGCAGGAAGTAGAAGTCGGTGGCTTTGAGCACCGCTGAAGCTGAATACATTGCAATGAGTATGACCTATTGTGAAGCTGTTTGGTTGCGAAAGCTCTTCAGTGAGTTGTTTGGGCATGTGCTAGATACCACCGTTATCCTTTGTGATTACTAGAGTGGGATTCATCTTTTTGAGAATCCCATGTTCCACGATCGATCTAAGCATATTGATATCAGGTACCACTTTATCCGAGATATGGTATAGCGAGGCACCGTAAGGCTCGATCATATAGGAACTGATGAGCATGTCACAGACATTCTCATGAAGCCCCTGGGAAGTTCAAGTTCCTAACCTTCCGTGAGAAGCTTGGAATCGTGGAAAGACCCTATTCTGAGGGTCCTGATTGAGTTGGACTATGAGCTTTGGGAGCTCCAGGGGGCTTGGGGATAGCTTCTGGGAACTATAAGCACATACGGGGCTAGGCTTGCCGAACCTTGTTGTGCTTCTGCCACACTGTTATGATATTGGGTTGGTTCACCTCTCTTTGATCTGTGCCCCACACACATCCTACCCATGTTGTTTCAGACTCATGGGAAGTATCTCTTATTTGGCCAATGAGGTGGTAAATATGGATAGAGACCAATAGCAAGACTGATGGACACATCGAAGATTGCTGTACTCTCTATGTCTAGGATGGCATGTGTCCAACACCTTGATCTGGGATCAAGTATGATGAGGTTCTTACCTCTAAACTGACTTCGGGCCAGTAAACTAACTTCCGGTTAGTATGAGACTCGTTTTGAGTCCAAGAGAGGTTTTAACCTCTAAGTTGACTTTGGGTCATCTGAGTGTAATGTCTTTGTGACTCACCATTTGTTCTATTTGAGAAAGAGCCAGCAAAGCAAGTTACAACAAGATGATGCACGATGTTTGGTGAAAGTACACGATGGTACTGATGGATGGCACTTGTGGACAGATGGAGTTCTCCCTAGTTAAGAGGGAGTGTTAATTTTGGGCAACTAGGTCCAAACTCCATGTTGCACTGCTCATATAACGATGATTATTTTTTTGTTGGATTCCTCTTTCAGAGAGGTGCAAGATTGATCTAAAGATCATCTTGATTGGGTGAGCAGAACCTATATCTTGAATTTATTTTCCACACATGTGCAAGGTTGGCTAGATTTGTAATGTAGGCTCACATGCCTAATAGATGTGTCACACACCCTCACTAATGGATATAAATTGGAGAGACTTGGAGGGAGATTTTCATTATCATCTCATTACACATCTCTCATTGTGATTTGATTTGTTTGTTAGCCTTTGGAGGCCTTCTACCCTTCAGATGTGCGGAGCTAAAGTCTGAAATTTGTGGATCTGTTTAGGGCTTGTTTGCTGCAACATTGACCAGGACCGTGTTCAACGCTTGGTCGTTTGACCTCAAAACTCTCCCAAAATTTCGATTTTGAGAGGGTGTACTGCTGGGCACTAAAATCGAAGAAATCAGAGTTGTTTGACCGAAGCCCTAATTTGCAGTGTTGACTTTCTGTTGTGATCCTGCATTGAATTTTCTGTGTTGACTTTGGGTTGACCAGCGTTGACTTGTGATGAGTTGTCTTTGAGGGCTGTGGGTGTGACACTTGGAGTATTCGCTGACCAAGAAAGACTTTGCTAGCTGAAGCATCCTGTTGATTGCCATAACACAACAATATCTCATATTTTTGCTGGACAAAAGGAATTGTAAATCTGATATATATTATTTGGCTTGTCTTTTGTTGATCTATTATTGTGTTCTATCAGCATTTTACTTTCATGTTTATGTGATTGCTATTTTTTACCTTACTTAAGAAGGATTGGAAGTAAAATTGCATCACATAAATTACCATGGTTATCTAAATTTAACACCAAGTGCCTATTATATAGAAAGTTGGGAGCAAATCCCAATGAAGAGTCCACATGGAAAATGTCTATGGAGCAAATCCCAAGGAAGAGAAAGTCGAGTTCCAAGTGGAGATGAGAGACACTACAAATCGACTCCATGTGGCACCATGAGATCCCCAAAGAAAATCGAATTCTCTATGTGGCACAATAAACAAATCCAAGTTTGAACCAAAACAAATATATGACTCAAATAATCTCCAACCTCAAAAACCATGTGATGTCACCTCAAATGATGATCCCCAATGAAGCTCAACGATCCCCAAGGAATTTCGTGGTCCCTCCAAGAGAAACTCATATTTCCCAAGTGGAGTGCTAAGTGTAGAAGAACTGGAGCTTAAGGTGAGACAAGCTCCCACAAAATCCTCCATCAAATATTCCTTTAGTGCATTAACTACTCCAAAGAATTCGATTTTCCATATTAGCAATTGCTGCATTGACTCCAGGAAATTCGATTTTCATGAGCTATTGGTGCATTTATTATGTAAGGTGCTCAGTCATCCTCCACATGTCCCTTGACTCAACTCTTTGACTTGGGATGATTTCCAAGTCATTTTCATGTCATTCTGTCACATGGAATAATTTATTTCTCTCTATTTAATTTATTTCCACTTTTTGCACTAAGCTTAGGAAAAGTGGGTTTTGGGGGTCCTAAACACATTTTTGACCCCTCAAAGTGTGTCATAGTAGAAATTTGAGGGTGAAAGGTGCAAATTTTATTACTCATACCCCATACAACTTCTCTAGACATCACTTATTACATTACAAATACAATTTTTATTGCAATTTCTGCCCTGCGGGAAATTTAAAAAATAAAAAAATGACTACCTAGACCTAACCAAATTCCACAATTTTTTTGTGTGATCTAGTATGGTAATTTACATTGACCCTAGACACTAGGACTCACCCAAGGCCTCACTATCAAGCTATACTCCAGGTTTGGGGTATATTTGGAGGAAAAACTCAATTAATTATTAAGTCATGGTAGGGAGATGATAATTAACCAAGTAAAAAAAACCTCCCAGAGTAATACTCACTTGTTGGCAAGGTCCCAAACTACCTAGGCCTGTTATATGAATCAAAACTCATCATACTAGCATCACTTATTACAATTTGTAGGTAATATTCCTAATTAGCATTGCTAATTGGAATATTTCATTTTTGTTTAATTTTGACGCTTTAGCTAAAAATAATAAATAAAGTGAGAAATAAGAGGGGTCATCTCACTTTATAAAATAAAGTGCTTTCCTAGTTGATTGACGTTGTAACTTAAAGGGGTGGCCTTGGGGGTCCACACATGTATGAGGGGAGGCCTCACGCTGACCCAAGGGTAACTGCGCAGGCCAAGGAGGGTGAAGGACGCAGTTAAGGTTTTGGAGGGAGTTTAGCACTATAAAAGGAGGGGTTTCCACTTCATTTGGTATGCATGATTTGATATTGATATTGAGAGCTAGACTTCTGTCTGCTTCAGCACGCCGGTTGTTTAGTCGGTCTGCAGCACTGTTTAGTGCAACCGAGTGTCTCCGTTCGGAGATCTCACCCTTAGCCTCGGGGGACTTCGAGTGCCTGCCCTGGTAAGGTTATTTTCGGTATCACCCTTAGCTTCGGGGGACTTTGAGTGCCTGCCCTAGTAAGGTAATTTTCTGAGTAACATCCTTCAGTTCCAGTGGTAGTCAGCAGCAGTTTCTTGGTGGAGATTCGGAGAGGAAGAAGCCCCTTGTGATCACAGATCCGGTGAGATAGGATCGCTCGATTCAGAGGGAGAAGGACGCACATCCGCAGGGGCTTAGCGCCGTTTTTTCGTTGTTTCAACTTTGAGGACTTGAGGAGCCGATCATCTCATCTCGGAGGGATTTGTGGGCCGCACTTCATCTCTCACACACTGCGTGCATTTGCTTTTATTGGTGAGGGTTTGGAGGATTGAGATCAGCCATCTTCTAGTCTTCGCTTCATAGTTCCATTGCATTTCAAAGACAATTGCTAGTATCTTCACTTACCAGACGTTGTCCCTATCTGCAGCCATTATTTGTTCTGAGAGGGTCTCCACTTGCCTAGGGCAAGGATAGGTGCACTCATTCTGATTGTCTTGTATTCCTATCTATGTATTCTCAGATTAATAAAATGGCTTAGTGTTCGGGCATTCTATGTGTACTTGTTCCATTATCTGGTTCCAGCATTTTGTTTTATATATCTGTCTGGCATATTTCTGTGTATTACTGGTTATTTCCCTTTGGGGATATTACAAATGTGAATCTAGCTACAACAAAAAATGATAAGAAGTAGAGTTTAAAAACTTTGGCAATGTGATGATATCTGATGGTACAAGTGTCCTATGGTACATCCTTGGGCATGGCGTCTTCAGATAGTCATCAGGTGCCACTTTAGTGGTCAACACAGCTTATTATGGAGTTTGAGCTCTTTAAAATTCTTTTTGTTAATTGCTAGCTATGACCTTTAGAAGGGTTCCTTTGAAGCTCTGTCACTTGAGATGATGAGCTTTGTCCCAGCGTGAAAAGCAACCTGGTTAGTTTGAAAATTCAGAAAACTAGAAAACAATAAGAATCCATGGTCTGAATTGAGCGAGAGTGCTTTTTTGAAGGATAGATCTTTTACTCTGTTGATTACAGCTTATTATGGGGTTGGGCTCTTTAAAGTTTTCTTGTTTGTTGCTAATTGTGACCTTCAGAAGGGTTCCTTTAAAGCTGTGTCACTTGAGAAGATGAGCTTGGTCCCAGCGTGAGAAGCAACCTGGTTAGGCTTGACAACCCTGCATTATGTCTGCATTATGTTCTACTCAATAACCTCTTCCAATCATTATTCTTCTGAATGTCTGGGAACTTTGCTTTGTTTAGATGTCTGCATCTGCTAGAGTTTCTTAGCTTCGTTCGTTTATTGGCCACGCTTCATGTTTAAATGCCAAGTTTGCATCCTTGATCAATTATTTATCTGTGTCTGATATTATCAACAATTAAAGTCTAGAAGTTCTTATCCTGTGCCTATACATCATGTAGCAAACTTCCTCCACCAAAGGTTAGTTTTTAACGCTGGATTACTTCTGCACAATAAACGGTGCTGTTGCTAGTTTTTCAACTGCTACGCTTTTATAATTTGTATAATGTTTTTGCTACGTAAGTATTAGACACCTTTAAATTCCCTGCTTTGATGGCGTGAATAACGTTGTTATTTCATGAGTATTACACTTTTAAATTGTACTGTGTTCACTAAAAAGATGAGTATTACGCATTTTAATATTTTGTGTGGGATCATCATTGAATTGTGTAGTAACTAGTTGTATCAATGGTTTGTAAATGTTCTAATTTCTAAATATTTTGAATCTTTGTGTCTGTATTTCATATATATATATACAGGCAAGGGTAAGCTATTTATTGGGGTTCAAAGTCATTCAACAACAAGGTTCGAAGCCATTACAACAATATACTTGATATGAGCTAATCATGTCACTCGCCGGAATTGCACCTAGGTGAGGAGGATAAAAGTCATTCATTCCAAACATTCGAAATAAATCTGATTCAATATATATATATATATATATATATATCGTGTGTCCCTTGTGCCCTGTTTTGGGGATCAACGTGTCGCATGTTAGATACTTGTATCTGCATGTCCAATGTCCCAATGTTTTAGGGTTCGCATGATAACAAGGAACCTAGATGTCATCAAATCCAACATGCAGAATTTGGAATGTCAACTGCTAAAATAACTGGCACAGTTATATAAATTAAATGGCTGGTAGATGCCAATAGGCATCAATCCACCTAATTCATGATACATCTCACATTGTTAAAGATTAAAAAATTCACAATAATTAATTAAATTATAATTTTTTGTAGATAAAGTTTTGGAGCTGAACTATGTAAGTATGTGAACCATGAAATGCCCAGCGTTTCGGGCAGACACTGTCATCCTCAAGGATAAAAGAAGCTTTTTGAATAATTATGTGAGAGTCCTGAGAAAAAAATATAAAGAAGGGACAAGACTAAGGGAAGAGAAAAATCTTGAATTAAGGTCAAAATTCGCTGTAGGTGATAATAATAATAATAATAATTAAAACAAGTGTCAAAATTAGCCGTTAGTATTATTAAGAGTTTTTAATATTTTTATAACATAATATACAAAATGTAAAAGGGGAAAATGTAAATAATAAAAATTAAATCAATAAATTGGTTTAAATGAAAAAAAAGAGATAATAATTTTTTGGTCAAATTAGCCCTATATATTAAATAAATAATCAAATAAATAAACATAAGAATATGAACCACAGAAGCTTAAAAACCATCAATAAGAATAAGAATTTTAAAATTATATATGTGTGTGTGAATTAATTTTTGATAATTTAATATAAAGAAGGTAAAAGAGCGGAAAAGGTAAATAAAAACAATTAAATTAACATATTGGTTTAAATGAAAAGTAAATTATAACTTCATTTTAAACTATTATTATCATTAGTTGTAAAAAGAATTAATATATGAATTAAACATATATACATTTAAAAAACACATGTAACAAAATTCTTAATCATGGAGATTCACCCCAACTTTACTATGGATATTCTTAACCTATAAATAGGCATATTCATTTCATATGACATTTTTTTTTAATTAATCAATTTAATTAAAAGGGCAAAAGAGAATAACTACTTTGGAGATAAATCTCAACCTTTAACGTGTGACTACTACTAATAATATTCTAGAATATTCCATGGAGGTTGAATCCTTACCATCCACCTAATAATTTTTGATAATTAAATTAAAATTTTTGATGCTCTATTCCTAAATAGACATGTAACTAGTGTCTCCAAATACCATGCATTTCACATGTAAACTGATCTAAGAGATGAGCTCATCATGTCACTTGCAAGAACTGAACTTGGGTAGGGAGGCTAACTATCATTCCTTCCAACCACCTGAGATAAACCCAGTTGACTATATATATGTATAATGTGTCCCTTATGCCCTGTTTTGGAGGTCGATTTATCTCATGTCAAATACTTGTTTCTGCATGTCTGGGTGTCACGTCACATGGGATTTCCATGATAAAAAGGAATTCAAATGCCATCAAATCCAAGGTGCACAATTTGGAATGTAACTGCTAAAATAATTAGTGTCAAAAAATACCATGCATTTCACATGCAAACTGACCACAAATTGCTCATGCACCTGTGAAGCACCCGGAAAATCTTGCATGTATCCTAAATCATCTCCAAAGCATCACACATGACATACAAATTATACATGTATCCAACTGAAAGATAGTATATTGAATAGAATCATGCATGCAAGTACACTGAATCTCCAAGTGGCCTCGCTGAATGAATTGATGAACCCTCCATGGAACTATGACTGTTAACAACTGTTGAATGTAAGAGTGAATTTCCACGTTGGCACCAAGATTACACAGGGTGTAATTTCAGGTGAGAACAGTTCCCTAAGTATTACTTGAAAATATAAGATTCACCATACATCTAAATTTCCATGAGACTTTCAATTCTTGTATGTTGGTCGAGACCATACATGGTCAAACCAAGGTGTAGGCCATTGGCCTGTTAGACCTTAGTAAGTGCAAATCCACTACCAGCTGTAAGTGCTTTAGAATCTAGATCACGAGTGTGTATCAGACATTGCAACGATTTTTCCAAATTGGAGATTTTACATGTCACTGGAGTTCATATATACTGCAATGTGGTTATGATTATTTCATATAACTGAATTATTAGTTCATTAATTTCTATTTATGGTTTGATTTATTTAATCTCAGCCAAATATTTCTTGGTTCAACATAGCTCCTTAAGATAATGTTATGAATTTTTTTTCTTAACATGTTTATGTATTTTTATGTTGCAGTTTTATGTCTTGAGTTGGAACTTTCTAAATAGCTATTCATAAATTTCACCTCAAACAAGAACTTAATGTTTGCCCAAACTTGCAAATCGTCCTCATTTGGCATTTTATCTTCTGTTTCATTCCCAAGGCTTAAGTTAGAGGTGAGGTGCCTGCTCGGTTTTGCAACTTATAATGCAAAAAAGATCCTTATGTTTATTGTCTTGCAGAATTGGTGAAACACCAGAAGATGAGGAAGATGGGCCACCTGAGTTGCTTTTTGTTCATGGAGGGCACACTAGCAAGATGTCGGATTTCTCATGGAATCTGAATGATGATTGGGTAATTGCTAGTGTAGCAGAAGATAACATTCTGCAAATTTGGCAGATGGCAGAAAATATTTACCATGACGATGAGGACATGCTTTGAAGAAATTTCATAATTCCTACCTACTATCGTTGGTTTGCTGTGGAGAAAATTTCCTATCCCTTTGTGGGTGTGTAATCAGAAGTGAAATATAGAGGAACTATGTGGATAATGCATTGTAATTCATTTTTGGATTGAAGAACAATTCATCTCAAATCTATATCTTCAATGATTCTCTATTTTCTGTCCGGATCATGTATAAGGCAGATTTCAGTATCTAAGGTCAATGTATTTATAAAAATATGAAACAGACTGGAATTTTGCTTTGTTCATCAAGACTGGCATTATATAAGCAAATACCATTTGAAATTATGCTTCAAAAACCAGTGTGTTATGTATTTTTGCAAATTTCCATGTTTGTAGCTTGGATTTGCTACCATGCTAGAAACAATAAATTGTTTACAGGAGACAATATCTTGGGTCTGGCTGTTATCAGCAGCTATCACAAAATGCTGCTGTTTTTCTGATGATATTTCTGTTCATTATTTCTGCTTGGATTTGGTTATTTCCATTGGTTTGTCTTGATATAATCAACTGTTTTTGTTGCCACACCTAACTTCATTAAAAGCTTCTGTTGTCTCACATTGCTTTGTATATAATATCCGTGGAGCATATTGCATGCTCGTAAATTTCTTTTGAATGGGCCATGTTCCATAATGCAGGTCATTAACATGTCAAAAAACTATCTATATTGCTATATATATAAGAAACAGTAGTCAGGTCAGGTTGTTGAATTGCAGGTATTTTTTTTTCAATGTTTCTCATCACCATCTTTTAGCTTCTCTCTTTTTTGTTTTGTTTTTGTTTTCAGAGGAATATTCAGGCAGATCCACTTGAAGGAATCACTTTCCACCGGCTTATTAGCAGAGCCTAACTCCGAGGGCATCAAGGAGAATTGACACCGTGACATCCCATTAGTGAGGTGCTTTAGCAACGGGAACTCGACTGATTAAGCTAACCCTCAGCGCTAACTTTTAACTTCTCTTGTAGAGGTGTACATATTAAATTTTAATATATTATTATCTTTAGCATCTAGTCTCCTATCAAGATCCAAAAATATGCGAATATTTTGTTTTAGCTATATATTTTAGCGACAGTCTATTAAAGTGGAAGGGAAACCTCATTTTGCCAATGCATCGAAAATCTGGAATGCAATTTATAAAAATCATCGAAACTATCAAATTTGTTGCAACTTCAATTGTCTAGGTGATTTCATGAGAACATGCTACATTTTGTCAACTTGGTAAGTGTTAAAATAAAATCAAATACCTGTGTAACAGAAGGAAAAAACATTCCAACTTGAATTGCAGATATATACCTCAATAATGGAAAAATTCCCTTCAACCTACAATGCAGGCATTACTGTTCATACACAGATTAATGCACGTGGGAATTGAAATTTCCGATTTCCAGAGAAAATTGATTACAACATCATATGCTGCACAAAACCAGGCAAATTCCATCGTTCACTGGTGGATTGGTTTTAACTATTATAGCAATGGGTAAATTTCAAATAACTTTGATTTGAACCTATTTGAAAATAATAGGATTGAACATACTATTTGTGAGATCCATTCAATAATTTTTTTTCACAAATCCCATCCAACATTCATACCATTTTTTTTTTTGCAAAAATTAAACTATGTGAAAATATTAGGATTGAACATGATATTTTTAACATCAACTCAATAAAAGTTTTCACAAATCTCAGCTAACATTTATACTGAACCCATTTTTGCAAAAATTAAAATGATTGTTGTGTAAGCACTTTGTAAAATTAATTTTGCATAAGGACTTTGTAAGGGCATTTACGACCATGTGATTGGTCCCAATATTCCACTTGGAACTTTTTGTTAGCACAATTCTTGACATAATAATGTTGAACCTCAATATGTTTGGCCCATGCATAGAACTTGAGAGGTTAAGTCATCTCCAAACAACTTTCACTGTTGCACCTTAAAACAAGAATATGTTCTTGTATTATGAGTGTCCCTAAACAATCCACACTGAAATCAACTCTTTCACAGAGGGGTGGCAGGAGTGGGAGGGATTCTTTTAAATCCCGTTGGAATACAAGAAATTAAGTATGCTTGGGGGCTTGGGCAAAAAATGAACAATTTTACAGAAATGTATGAGCCTTATCTTAGTCTCCAACTAGCCAAAGATCGGGATGTCTTTTCGATAGTAATCATGGGGATTCCTGTTAGTTTTTGTAGCTTTGGATGTGTTCTAGTTACGGAATTTTGTGGAGAGGCTAGAATACATGAGATCTCCAAAACTTAGAATTCGTTTATGGAAATTCCATCTAGAAGTGTCTCAATTATATTATTAATTGTTTTTTTAAATATTTCCAAAGTTTGAACTTAGGGAATATGGTTAATTAATCAATATTAATTGAGATAAGACGAGAATAGTTTATAAACTCACACAGATCGATCTAGAGATGATTCTAGCCATTGATTAAGTTTTAATCTTGGCCGTTGGTGCTCCAACAATGGATTATAAGAGGAGATCAATGCGATGATGGAAAACACCCCAGTGCAGATACTCAGTTATCTAGACAATTCGATTTTCTTAGTGGCAGTGATTCAGCAGAGAAGATAGAGCCAGAAGGTGAGTAGCAGGTGGTAGAGGAGGGTAGCAACATTCCAGGGGGAAGTTTTCCATTTTCGGGCAGAGGCAAAGGAAGGAAGGTCGAAATCCCCATAGGATTTGTGTAAAAACTATGCAAAGGGTAACACAGGAGGCTCAATGTAGAGGCTATGGAGGTAATTTCGAAGGCATAAATTAGCTATGGGGTGAAAGAAAATTTAGGTTGTCGGTTGAGCATCTAAATTATTGTACTCAGAATTGTTGCTGAAGAATAATAAAAAAACCCTCATCTGTTGCACTGGTTTTCTTGCATTGGGTTTTTTCGGGGACAATTGTCCAAACACAATTGTGTCAAAATTCTTGTGTGTGCTAGAATTTCTCAGTTTTCAGTATTTTATTTTTCGCAGTATTTTTATGGTGAAAATTGCAGTTGTGATTTTATTCGTTGTTTTCCGTAGCAAATAAACTGCGTAAATAAATTTACAATTAGAAGAATACTTCTCAGTTGTTGCAATAGATAAAAAATTTACAATTCCTTCACTATTCAACACCTTATGGGATCTCTTTTGAAGAATAACCATCTATCCCTTCTCCTCTATAGAATCAACATCCTGGAATCTTTCTCTCAAAAGGCTTATTTTCACATCTTAGGGAGCCTAAACAAAAAAGCAAACTCTCAAGCTAACTGGGCTTGTCAACTTGAAGCAATATAGTGTGAAGTTAATGGATTGTTGGGGTGGAAAGTTATCCCATGACAACTTATAATATTATTATAAGACCTTCCTTTCATTTTTGGATTGTTGAACTTAAGTAGTATGAATATAATGCTATGAAGAAAGGTAATTACCCCCCTCCATCACCCTCGATGCCGCCCTCCTCCATAAGCAAATTTAGGTTTCACATCTCGGTCCAGGATACCATCACAAAATCTGAGGTGGTTGGCTATTGGGATGAAGAGAATGTGCATATTTACTTATTTCACGCAGTGAGGATGGATTCCAGACTAACCTGCATTTCCTTCTTCGCCTTCGTACATATCTTGATGGATAAAGGACAAGGAGAATTTATGCATCACATGGCTGGTTCGCTTCCTGAAGCATGGGACTACACAAGATTTCGAGTTGCATTCATGGTGGGTAAAATCACGATAATAAGGCAAGAGCTCATTCAAGAAGGCGCCATTGTGCGTCAAGGTGGTCTATATATGAGTTGGTGGGCTAATTGCTTCCATATTTCTATTGAGGCCCAAAGCTCCTCTAAGCCGGGGAGCCTTTTTCTCACCAGTGGATAAATTGTTTGGCTCGACCTTAATCGGTCGCTTAGGAAGGGAACCATATTGTTTTCCTGCAATTCTACATGTAGTTTGATTAATTCCCCTTTGAGCATGTTAAGAGCTTATTATATATTGCATGGGTTATCAAATTGGAAATCTTAATTGAAGGTGTTGCAGTTTCCAATTTTGTTCTGCCATCTTGTGCGTTCAATGAAATCTTTCCAATGGTGAGAGGTGGTTATATGCAGGGGAACTCTTAGTTGGTACAATCCCTTTCCCCTGTGAACTTGCATGTTCTCATGTGGAACTTATTTATTTGTGCCTTTAGCTCTGCATTGAATTTCCTCCTTAATTGGGCTTCATTCTCTCTCGTTCCTTGTAGGTCTCTTTTTTGGAGTCGTTCTCTATTGTTCCCTTCAGTGCGAGACGCCTCCTCTGCATACTCATTTCCTCTCACTCCAGTCTTGGTGGTCTCTCTGTTGGTGATATCTAGTCGCTTTGGGTTCCTGCCCCTCATGGAAAACAAAAATAATACCTCCTCTAGCTCAACCACTCTAGCTAATGTAATCTTTGCCCTCATCACCCTATTGGCAGCAATGATGAGAGCAACGAGCTCAGGCAATAGATTTTCCATCAAATTGCTAATATCTTGTTCTTGACTAAAGAATTGCAAAATCTCCAGACCAAGGTGAACTAGCTTGAAAATGAACTTGAATGAATTCGACGTCAATTTGCAAACATGCAGTGTTAGAGAAATATAGATGATAATCGAAGCACATCCAATAGCACTCTAGGCGAACCTTTAGATAAGATGTTTATCGACCCTCCCACTTGATCTATGCATGCATTTTGTAAATATATTTTGCTATGTGGCTAATGTTGATTTGTGTAGCTTGGGAGGTACTCCAAGCCCTAGGGTTCAGGGTTTGGAGGGCAAAGCATCACAAGGGCAACTTGCGGGCTTGAAACCGAAGTGTGGGGTTTTGCACCCATCATGATTTGGACCAAAACTATGATGGAGATACGACATGTGATGGATGAGGATGATAGTGCTCGACGATACGATTTCAACACATCGAGAGTCGTCCAAATCTGAGTTGTCATTAGACAAAAATGAATTTTTGAAGTTGACAAGATAATTATTGGTTACCAAGTCATGTAGGCTTCGTGTAAAAACAATCCAATAGATGTGTCTCTTAATTCATGGAGCCCCTTATTTGTCTATAAATTAAGTGTGATTTGGAGTCATTTAAGCATCCAAGTGAGTAACATTTCTCCAAGAAAGAGCTCTGAAATCGGATGCCCTAGTTGCAACAAGAAAGGGTCAAGGACAACGTGGAACAAGTCTGAAATTGGAGGACGATGTGCTGTAGAAGAGTGTAGATTTGTTTGGGGATTGTTTTTAGGGCAAAGACAGGTCCGAGGAGGCTGTCTCAAGGGCCGAGGTGTTGTGCTACTAGGTCGAGGAGCTGAGGGACATTACAATGTTGTTTAGGAGGTTGTTTGGGATCATTTGGAGGAGGCCGAAAGCTACAAAAAGCTTTTGTGCTAGGCCACAGGCCATAGCAAGCGGCTGGAGGTTGGTTAAGTGCTACCTAGGGTGGACAAGACCTTAAAAGGACAAAGTGGCATGGGAGGAGCCTCTCCAAGGTAGGTTGCAGCCCTTGAGGGCAAGATTGCTGACTGTGTGGTGAATTAAGGGCTGCTGTACATGCCCTAACCAGAATTGTAGGAACAACAGTGCAAACAAGTGAAACACTGTTTTGTGGAGGATTGTTGGGTCAAAGGTGTTTGACCAGTTTGGATCATGATTAGTGCAACCTGTTGGTTCCGTGTGGAGGATCTTTCATGGTTGTGAATAGTCTTCCTAGGAGAAAAATCATAGTGTATTATTGGGTGCCAGTGATCTGGTGGAGGGCAGTATGTTGGCTACCCAAAGTAGCCTTAGACAAGCTATCTTAACATGACAAAGAGCAGCTGAAGGTTGGGTGAAGATTGGTGCCGAAGTGCAACACTTTGATGGACTAAAGTGGCTGCTAGTGTGGCAATTGGAGCTCGAGAATTTGGCCTACCCAGAGAGTAGATTGGATCAGCCCGTGTACACTCTACGAAAGTGACTTGCAGCAATGTTAGGTGGCAGCCCTCCTGGAGTCTCGATGTGTAGTGATCTTGATGAACTAAGGCACTACTAGTGAGCAGTACAAAAGCAAAGGACTGACATGACAAGATACAACATCACGTTTGTCATTGTATCTTGTATACCATAGGTTGTTGTATTATTCAGATTTTGATTTAATATAACGAAGATTGGTGATTGTACAATATTGTACAATTTTGTTTTAAAACTGTGTATAATTGTGCATATGTGATTTACTGCTTTATATTTTCGCTGTGCAAAGTAGTTCATGGTTGAGATTCTTGGTTTGGTAGCGTTAATGATTTTAAGACTCTACCCTAGATCCAAGGTCGTGGAAATTCAACATGGTATCAGAGCATTTCTGAGCTACTTTGGAAGTAAGTAAATCAGACTTGTGCGCAGCGAAGTACAACGTGAGAGGGAGTTGGTCACATTGTAAGTGAAAGGCTCACTACAATGTCGAAGTTGCAGGCAGGTCTTCGATATGAGGACAAGTTGGAAGGGTTGTCCAACTATACTCCTTGGAAGGTAAGGATCAAGTTGGTCTTGCAGGTCAACGGGATCGGGGAGTTTTCTGAGAAAGAGATCAAGAACCTAACCGACCTTAAGGAGCTAGAAATATGGGAAGATTTGTATATGAAATCAAGGTCGATCATCCTTGATGGTGTGAGGGATTCCTTAATACCTCATTTGTCTGGGAAGAACAATGCGCATGAGATGTGGATGACTCTTCATAATTTGTTCCCGGAAATAGGCAAAGGCTGGTGTTGGTATTCTGAGGATGAAAATTGAAGGTCCACCAAGATAAAGGGTGAACATTAGGGGAATTTTGAGGTCTAAAATGGGCCTCCTAAGGAAATAATAAAATAATAGCTAAACCAATAAAATAATATTTGTGAATTTTCAATTCACTTTTTGCACCACAATCCATGTAACCATAGTTAAATTCAATTCAAAAGTTGTACCAAAATAAAATTAATAAAAAAATTGTATTGATGTGACTATAAATAAGAATGAGTTTTTCAAGAAAAATTCATTATCATTGAACAACTAATGCATTTGTCCTTTGTACTTAAATAACTTAAAATAAAATATAAATATAAATTTATAAATTCTTAATTATATTATATGCTATTAATTAAAATTTATATTATTTAAATTGTATAATAACATATAATTAATATACTATATAAAAATAATATAATATAATATAATATAATAAATGTATAGGGATATGCATTGTTTCTTTCAAGAAATATGAAATGACAATAACAGATTTTTATTCAAAAAGTGTGAAATGACATTTATTATGAGTACTTTACTTTGACTTTAAAAGTACTTAGAGCACTACCATGGTTAACCATGAGTTTTTATCCACCATTGAGAATGTGACAAGTAAGTACCTTTAACTCAAGCAATGGCACCTCAACCATTAGGGATGATGTCATCCCCTTAAATGTGATTGGTTCTCATAAAGTGATTTTTGATTGTACATTTTCCTTAGGAGGCCCATTTTAGACCTCAAAATTCCCCTAATGGGAACGACTTCGTATTTGACAAGGTTGTCTCAGGTTCTAGATGAGCTTGCTGTCGTCGGTGTCGAAGTTTCAGATGCAAAGATAGTAAGGGTTGCCTTGAAAGGGTTCACTGAAGAATGGAAGCCCTTCATCAACAGAATCATTGCTAGGGAGAAGCTATTCAACTAGAATAGACTATGAGACGAATTATTTCAGGAGGAGTTGCGAGACGAGGATCTTCAACCATCGAGGAAGGCAGATGAGGACGTGGCACTTGCAGCGAGAATGAAGGGTAAGCAGAATAAGGACTTGAGTAAAATCAAGTATTTCAATTATGGCGAGATGGGTTATTTGTCGAGATGTCTGTTGAAGACAAGAGATGACGAGAAAGGGAAAAGAGAAGGAAAGCATATCACCACTTTAGCAGAGATAGATGATCTTTCTAGGAGATTGGAAGATATTTTCACTATGATTTCTCATTTCTTGTAGGGTACTATCCGAGAGGATGGATGGTACGTGGATAATGGTGCGATAAAGCACATGACAGGGTCACATGAGGTTTTTGAGACCCTAGCTGAATGGGACTCGAAGTTGCACATATTGTTGGGTGACAAGAGTTAGTTGGAGATCCAAGGATCTGGAGTGGTGCCAGTCAAAATGGAGATAGGACGTATGATGTGGGTCCAAGATGTACCGTTTGTACAAAGACTCAGATATAGTGTGATTTCCGTCTCGATGATCGAGAGGAAGGGGTTTGAGGTCTTGTTCCAGGATGGGAAGGCAAGATTTAGGTCTAGAGGGTCTAAGTCCGATGGGATTGTACTCAAAGTTAGAGAGAATGGTCTCTACAGGTTGACAGGCAACCCTGAGGATCATGGAAAGAAGCAGGGGCAAGTGTAGGTTCCAGAGAAGTAGGAGTAGGTGCAGGTGCAGACTTCAAAGGAGTAGGTACAGGTTCCCAGAAAGAAGGTACACTTTTCCGAGAAGGTCCAGGTTCTAGAGGCTCAGAGGGAGTTGAGTTCTAGAGGGAGTTTGTAGATTTAGAGGGAGACTCTATAGCCCAGGAAGAGCGCATGGTCAGTGGGGAGCAAGGGTGCTTCTACATTTGGCAAGAAGGAATCATGGCGAGATTGGAAAGCGATACAGGAGAAGAATAAGAAGTAAGAGGCTTCCAGTGACAACGACACTTCCGAGAAGGGCGTAGTTCACCGTACAAGGATTGCTATGATTGTGAGCGCTAAGAGGTAGGCCAGTGTTGCGAGCAGTGATGATGAAGACAAAGTACTTCCTAGTTGTGGAGGTACCTCCCTCGCTAAGAGGGAGTGTTGATTTGTGTAGCTTTGGAGGTACTCCAAGCCCTAGGGTTCAGTGTTTGGAGGGACAAGCACCACAAGCACTGCTTATGGGCTTGGAACCTAAGTGTGGGTTTTTCACCCATTGTTATTTGGGCCAAAACCGTGATGGAGATACGACATGTGATGGATCAAGATGATAGTGCTTGACAATATGATTCCAATGCATCGAGAATCGTCTGAATCCAAGTTGTCATTAGAAAGATATGATTTTTTGAAGTTGACAAGGTAATTATTGGTTACCAAGTCATGTAGGTTTGGTGTAAAAATAGTCCAATAGACGTGTCTCTTCGAAATTCATGGAGCCCCTTATTTTTATATAAATTAAGGGTGATTTGGAGTCATTTAAGCATCCAAGTGAGTAAAATTTCTCCAAGAAAGAGCTCTGAAATTGGATGCCCTAGCCGCAACAAGAAAGGGTCAAGGACATCATGGAACAAGTCTGAAATTGGAGGTTGCGGTGCTGTAGAAGAGTGCGGATTTGTTTAGGGACTGTTTCAGGGCCAAAGACAAGTCCGAGGAGGCTGTCTCAAGGGCCGAGGTGCTTGGATACTAGGCTGAGGAGCTGAGGGACATTACAATGTTGTTTAGGTGGTTGTTTGGGCTCATTTGGAGGAGGTCGAAAGCTACAACAAGCTGTTGTGCTAGGCCGTAGACCATAACAAGCAACTAGATGTTGGTTAAGGGCTATCTAGGGTGGACATAACCTTAAAAGGACAACGTGGCATGGGAGGAGCCTCTCCAAGGTAGGCCGAAACCCTTGAGGGAAAAAATTACTGACTGTGTGGTGGATTAAGGGCTGCTATACATGTCCTAACCATAATTGCTGGAACAACAGTGCAAACAAGTTACACCAATGTTTTGTGGAGGATTGTTGGGTCAAAGGTGTTTAACCAGTTTGGATCGTGATTAGTGTAGCCTGTTGGTACTGTGGTGGCGAAGAGTCTTCCTAGGAGGAGAATCGATAGTGTAGTATTGTTTGCCATTGATCTGGTGGAGGGCAGTGTGTTGGCTACCCAAAATATCCCTAGATAAGTTATCTTGACGTGACAAAGAGTAGTTGAAGGTTGGGTGAAGATTGGTGCCGAAGTGCAGCATTTTTATGGACTAAAGTGGAAGCTAGCATGGTAGTTGGAGCTTAGGAATTAGGCCTACCTAGAGATAAGATTGGATCAAACTGTGTGACACTCAATAGAAGTAACTTGCAACAGTGTTGGGTGGAAGCTCTCCTGGAGTCTCGATGTGTAGTGACCTTGATGGACTAAGGCGCTACTAGTGAGTAGTACGAAAGCGAAGGACCGACAAGACAAGATACGACATTGAGTTTGTCAATGTATCTTGTATACCATAGACTGTTGTTTTATTCATATTTTGGTTTAATATAACGAAGATTGGTGATTGTACAATATTGGAAAATTTTGTTTCAAAACTGTGTATAATTGTGTATATGTGATTTATTGCTTTATATTTCCGTTCATGGTTGCGATCCTTGGTTTGGTAGCGTCAGTGATTTTAAGACTCTAACCTAGATCCAAGGTTGTGGAAATTCTATAGCCAATTTTGTCGAGCCTACAATTGTAGCATTTTTTGCATTATGTATGAGCAAGGTAGTAGGTCAAATGCAATTTTATGTTGTTGTCTATCCTATTTTTGTATGTGTGTCAAGAAGGCAACATTCAAAATATTTGGTTCAGAAAGGGATGAATTGACCATTAAAATCGTTCACCAAGTGGGCACAACACTGTAAGAAAAAGAAATTAAAGAAAATAGCAAAGGAGTGGTAATTCGGTTAACGATTGAGCAAGTTTTGGGGCGGATCGTTGTCCATCTCTGCCCAGCCAGCCCACAGAGGCACTTCAGTGGGGTAACTTGCACGACAGATGTACAAGTGCTACCCCCCCGGGGTTGAAAAGTTAGTAGGACGAGATATGGTGATCAATGGCCCAGATTAATTCCGGGGGGTCTCGACTAGATCCCGCCCCCCATTCACTCACTTGCTCCTGCTAACATTGTTCTTTAGCTCTCGCCTGGTCAACCAGGTATCCTGCCAGTCTCCCCCACCTACAATTTGTTTATATCTGTGATTAAAATGAAGAAATTGGCCTCGAATACCCCCAAAACTCGGGAAACAAACCCTCCTCCCATGTCAAGCTGTTGTTTGACACGTAGGTGCATATTTCAGATCCACCCTATTCTTACCACCTGTCGGACCTCTGGTATGACATGTATGGCCACCATGTCAGAGGAGAAGACCCGTTCTGAGTTGTTGATTCAGGGTTATATTATCAAATTACGCTCTCTGTGTATTATTTCCCCGAATTCTTTTCTTGGCTAGCTGCTTCATATGTTGAGGATAAGAATTATTGTTTCTCTTCCATCGAAGCTAAAATTTTAGAGGTGACCCCAGAGCTGATTCAGAAAGCTTTGATATACCTCAGCACCCCTGAACCCCAACAATTCACTGAAACCACTCATATTTACAATTATAGTACCCTCTTAGCTACATAGCAACAATTGTTCCTACCAATGATTTTGGTCCTTGGCTTTAAGTCTTTGCCTATTGCTGAAAATTTACCAGTATTTACCTTCACAAAGACAGTACAAACCATCCTCTTTGTAATTGGTCATTTATTTGGGGATGATAATGCCAACATGGTTAATAAATCCTACATAGGATTTCTAAGAGAGATGATGCAACCAGGTCACCTGTTTGACATATCCTCCTTCTTGGATGAGTCCATAAAATTCCAATTACACCATTTCCCTGTTAGCTCATACTTCAAATATTATTACTTATTGTTTTATTTGTTTGTGTACACCCATGTAGATGAATTTGAGTGCCCAGGTCTTAGTCTGATGGCCTCAAACAAGCAGGGGAAGTTTGTTTTCGATTGGGATGTTGTTGTTAGGAGGAGACTAGACAATGAGGGCTATTCTCAATTTATATATTCCTAGATGGCCATTGCTTGCAAAATCATTCATATTGTCTCCCCCCAAGGATCCCGCCTCAACAAAAAGAGATCCTCCAGCTCAGTAAGGATACCAGGGCAGGTGATTGGTATTTGTTTGAGGAATATACCGAGATTAGGGTTTATGGTTGTGGGCTTCCTCCTTATCATCTGCCTGTGTTCATGCCGATGAGGATATTTCCCTGGAGTTTATCAGACGAAGCCTGAATGTGGACCAAGTCCATTTTGTCCCTGCTAAAAAGGGGTATATGTTCAAGTTGGGCAAGCCAATAGTCCCTTTAATTGTCAACACCATACATAATTTATAGGCAACTGAATATTTACCGAAACAAATAAATTTTGAGATGGGGGACATTTGGCATTATGACCCTCATGGTTGTTGAAGAATGTAACTAGGTTTGGTCTTCATAAATTGTACTTTTGTCAATACTTATTGTAATTGTCAAAAGAATAAATAAAATAATTTTATATTATTATTACATGACTTATTAAAGCATGGGTTTCATGCTTGGGTCATATTTATTTTAGGTGAAAGTCTCTATTGTGGACTTCTAGGTTTTATTCTGAGCCTATAGGATTATTGTAGATTTAAATTGATCCATATTGGGCTTTTGAATCATGAAAATAGGTCAAGTAATGAGTAAAATATGATTTATGAAGTCTCCACACCAAGTTGGCCTTAAGGTGATCAAGTTGGCCTCAAGCCTAGGAATTCGAGCTCATCTCAAGCCTATATATACAATGGAATCGAACTCACTTGAAACCATCTCATTGCAACACAAAAACTCGATCTAGAAGCTGCAACAAGAGAAATTTGCAAAGTGAAGAAGATAGAATTTCTGGATTCGATATTGGGTACATTTATAGAGTTGAAGAAAATCAAAATTTTGGCACCACTCTCTGTATTTCGAGCTGTAGTTGGGAGATCGAAGTTCTAAAAGTTTTACTGCAACAGTCGCTGCCAAGAGAAGAGGAAGTCGAAGTTTGTTTTGCTGAATGTTGCTACTTGGAGAAGTTGTATTGCGCTTAAATCGAAGTCTTTGAAGCTAGATCAAAGTCTCTACCTCAAGATCGAAGTATCAAGAAGCAAGGTTGAAGTTCTAGGTCAAAGAAACTACATCATAATGCTTCTACTGCTGCTATTGCTTCCAGATTCAGGAAGGATCACAAGGAAGGGTGACTTGGTGTGGAGGAAGTCCAGGTCAAGGTCCAGAGTCTCAAGGATCACTATTGAAGGAAGTATTACTGATTGGGTTTTCCCCAAGAGTGGGTTTTTCCCTGGTTGCTGGCCTACATCTGGTGTCCTTGATCTATGTGTATTTGCTTTGATATTTTCTTGATGAACTAATAATAATAAATATAAGAACATAATAAGAGCTGAAGAAGATCACAAATAAATAATCAAGAACAAGAGGATATTTTTGCCTTTCTAATTCTCTAATATGGTATCAGAGCTTTGGTGAAAGAAGAAGGAAAAAGGCAGTCTCAAGGGTTTGATCAAGGAAGTTATAAGAAGTTCACTAGAGGAAAGAAGTCATCACTATCTTCAAGAAATATGTCTAACACTATAAAGGGAGAGAACAAGCTTGAAGGAGCTACAAATTATAGGCCTTGGAAGAAAAGGATTGGCATTATCCTTGAAAATAACAAGGACTTAGATTTAGTCAAAGGAAATATGAAAAGGCCCACAAAAGAATCAAGTGATGCTGATAGGGTGAAGTACAAAGAACTGGAATTAGTAGCTATGGCTTTGATGGTTGAAGGCATAAAGGACAATCTTGTCCCCTTCATAGCAAATGTTGATCATGCTCAGGAAATGTATGAGGCTTTGTCAAAACTATGCACCATTAAGAACGTTGGAAAAGTGGCAAGTCTGAAGAATGAACTAAGAACTACTAAGATGACAAAGGAGGATATTGTTTCCTCTTTATTTGTGAGGATACCAAGGATAAGGGACGAGCTTCTTGCCATTGATGAACTAGTACCAGATAAAGAACTAGTGATTACAACCATTCTGGGACTACCACCTTCTTGGGGTTCCTTTGCTTCAACTCTCAACAAATGGAAAAAAAAAACCCAACTTTGAGGAGCTATGGATAACATGCAGTCAAGAAGAATTAAGAGTCTCCATGGTAGCCAACAATGAAGAAGTTTCAAATTATTATGTTGCTCATCATAAAGGAAGATTCAAGAAGAAGGCACCAAAGAATAAGGTTTATCTATCCAAAAATGAGTGTTATCATTGTCACAAGATGGGACACTATAGGAGTGATTGCCTCGACAAACCTAGGAGCAAGAAAAGAGACAAAGATCATGCTAACATGGCTGAAGAAACATCACCCTCCAAGAAAGCAAACCCTGAAGAATATTTAAGGGACTTGCACTACTAAGCCCCTTCTCTTTTATATTTCATTTGTATATTTTATGTAGTATAGGTTTAACATGTTCTTGGAAATATATTTCTTTGTTTTATAAGTTTTAGGTTTTCCCTCAAGCTTGGGAGGAAGCCCACAACAACTCCTCAAGATAAGTATCTCATTCCCTTTATTTGTCTTCATATACTTATTTAAGATTTTGATTATGTTAAATACTAATCACTTGTCTAGGAATCAATTTGTTGGATGTTCAAGAATCATGAAGAAGGCTTCAAGGATAAAATAAGAAGGCCACACAAGTCAAAAGGTTTGTCAAATAATTAAAGGTATGTATTAAAATATGAAGTCTTGTTACTCTCTTTGAAATATCCATCTCTATTTTACTAACTTTTGCTATGTTTAGCTCTACTGAATCCTAAAAGGATTCTTGTTTGGGATGATTCATCACATGATGAATCTACCTACCTTATACACCTCTTATTGCTTATATAAATAGAACCTTAAGGAGGTTCTCTAGAAAACCCTAACCTAAGGGTATGTTGATAATGTGTGAAACCCTAAACCTATTTAGGTATATTTATGAAGAAGTTGGTATTTGAAATTGTCAAGTTTGAGATTTTGATATGATCATAGAAGCTCTAGACTTGCTTGAGTTAAAATGATGTTTTTAGAAATCTCGAACCTCTGAAGTCTGATATAATAAGGGTTTGCTTTGAAAATGAACCAAAACCGTAGGATTTGGTTAGGTATAACAAGTAAAATCCATGTTATGAAAAGTCCTAGGAATTAAACCCTAGGTATATGTTCTCTTGATTGAATCCCTAGCCTAGTATAGGAAAATATATATGTCTAATGTATTAATGTTGACTAACATATGATGTGATTATAATGGTGATCTCCTGGATATGTGTGTTGACATATTTTCTAATGGTCCCAAGAATCTAGGGTTTGGAAACAAACCTTAGTAAAAATTTGAAAGATATAGGATGATGATTGAAATGTCTAGGATCTATAAATAAATCCTAGTAATGATTAAATTCTCTAGTATGCGTGTTCAATTGAATCTATATAATGTGTGTTGAGAATTTATAGATGGAAAATATAGGGTCTACATCAAATCCTAGTAGGAGCTCTTCATGATATGTTTTGATAACTGATTTGAAATCTAGAGTCTACAGCTAACACTAGTGAAAGCTGAACATGATAATGTCTGAGATGTGATTAATCTTGATTGACTCCTTTTTATGAAATCTAGGATTTGTATGAATCCCTATTGGAAAGTCTAACATGTGAATTCTAAAGGTTGTTAGATATCTTGTAAATCTATATTGGTTCTAGGGTTTACTGAATGTTGTAGCAAGGTATATTATACCTTTGAAAGAAACACTAAAACCCTAGATAGAATGGAAGACATTGTGAAGTAGTCTAGGGCTTAAGATAAAATTCCCTAGTAAAAATGTTGAAGAGTATATGTCTCCTCTTTGGGTATCTAATATGTATAAAGTTGAAAAAGCTTCCATGATTATGATATGGCTAACTTTATGCTTCTATAGTTTTGGTTGTGCTTGTTGTCTAAAGCTATGTAGGCACATCATAAAGATGAAAAAATAACAAGTATGATGAGAAGGATGGAAGACACAAAATATTCTCCAACATCTAAAAGAAGAAGTTGTTATCCCTAGATTAAGACGGAGCCTGGATAAAAGAAGAAATGGCTATAGCTCTCTACCTCATGTGTCATGCACTAGACCAGGACTAACAACCGTAAGTCTTAGTGAATACCATGAGTAAGAATCATAGTCATGATTGGCATTAGAGGAAATTTCGTCCTAAAAGTGGTCTTCTAAGGAAAAATAATAAAATAAGAGTTATGAATTTTGGAGGGAAAAGAATAAAACTACTTTTTTCTAATGTATTTTTGGCTTATCTCCTTATAGGTTTATTAGACACTTGTTGGATGCAAAATTAAATTATGCATCCTACGAGTACCCATTATGCATACTTTTGAGAAGACCCACATTGAAAAAAATTGAAGATACATTAAGAAAAAAACAATACGTTTTTTTCTTAATGTATCTTCAATATTTTTCAATGTGGGTCTTCTAAAAAATATGCACAATGGGTACTCGTTGGATGAAAAATTTAATTTTGCATCCAACGAGTGTCTACACTTGAAATTTAAGTAAACATATAAGGAGATAAACCAAAAATACTCTTAAAAAAATTAGTTTTTTTCATTTTCCCTACAAAATATTTGCATGTACCTCTTTTTAAATTTAAAGGATTTTGATAGGTTTACATATTGTGTATGTAAAAATTTCATGGGAACTTTTAGGCTGAATTTCCTCTAATGAGAATGATTTGGTACTGCTATAAGAAGGAAAGCAGGATCCAATTGAATAATATGTTTCTACATGATAAGTAAGAAAAAAAAGTGTATGAGGAATCTTCTCTCAAAGATTCAACTAATAGTCATACCGAAATTAGCTGAAGAGAAACATCGAAATCCCATGGGTTTGATTTGATTATATACTTGAATATGTATTGCTAATTGAGGTTGTGTTTATACAAGTGAATCTCTCGAAGCTTTTGATTGCATGTTGGTTACCAATCAATTTGATTGGGAGAGATTGGTTATTCTTGATCTGCTGGATCAATGTGTGATGAGGCTTTGTGAGTGAAACATTGCCTAGAAAAACATCGAGCCGAAACTTTGTGTTGATGTCTGGTTGGGAGGGTGGCATCGGGTGGATGTTCACCTAGTTCCCTCAGTTGATGGTTAGTAAGTAAGCCTGATGGTAACTATAGAGGCTGAAATATTTAGTCCATCTTAGTCCCACTTGGATAGATTTCCTTGGTCAAGAATCTAGTCAATGGCATTGCGGTGCCTAAACTGTTGAGTGACCAATGGATAGAGTTCCCTAGTTAGAAATCTAGTCCATGACATTTAAGTGTCTAAAATTTCTTCATATTTTATATAATTTAGATCTACCTTGTACTATTTAGTTATGAATACCTCCCTAGTTAAGAGGTTGTGTTGAAGAATGTAACTAGGTTCGGTCTTCATAAATTGTACTAGAGTCAATACTTATTGTACTTGTCAAAAGAATAAAGAAAATGATTTTATATTATTTTTAAATGACTTATTAAAGCATGGGTTTCATGATTGGGTCATATTTATTTTAGGTCAAAGTCCCTATTGTGGACTTCAAGGTTTTATTCCGAGTCTATATGATTATTGCATATTTAAATTGATCCATATTGGGCTTTTGAATCATGCAAATATGTCAAGTATTGAGTAAAATATGATTTATGAAGCCTCCACACCAAGTTGGCCTTAAGGTGATCAACTCGGCCTCAAGCCTAGGAATTCAAGCTCATCTCAAGCCTATATATACAGTGTAATAGAAATCTCTTGAAACCATCTCATTGCAACAAATAAATTCGACCTGGAAGCTACAACAAGAGAAATTTGCGAAGTGAAGGAGAAGGAATTTCTAGATTCGGTTTTGGGTACACTTATAGATTTGAATAAAATCAAAATTTTGGCACCACTCTCTCTGCATTTTGTGCTATAGTTTGGGAGATCAAAGTTCTCAAATTTTTACTGCAACAGTTGCTGCATCAGGTGCTGCTGCCAAGAGAAGAGGAAGTCGAAGTTTGTTTTATTGAATGTTGCTACTTGGAGAAGTTGTATTGGGCTTAAATCGAAGTCTTTGAAGCTATATCAAAGTATATACCTCAAGATCAAAGTATCAAGAAGCAAGGTCAAAGTTTTATGTCAAATAAAATACATCATAGTGTTGCTAGCGCTGCTATTGCTGCAAGATTTAGGAAGGATCATAAGGAAGGTAGACTTGGTGTGGAGGAAGTCCGAGTCAAGGTCTAGAGTCTCAAGAATCACTATTGAAGTAAGAATTATTGACTGGGTTTTCCCCAAGAGTGGGGTTTTTACCTCGCTGTTGGCCTACATCTGGTGTCCTTGATCTATGTGTATTTTCTTTGATATTTTCTTGATGAACTAATAAGAAGAAATATAAGAAGAACATAATAAGAACTAAATAAGATCACAAGTAAATAATCAAGAACAAGAACATATTTTTGCCTTTCTGGTTCTCGGATTGGAGTGCCGTAAAAAGTGGTCGCAAGTACATGGACTGTAGTTTCTTTGCTATCAATTTCAGAGCCGAAGGATGTAACAGTGACACGTGGCAAGTCGTACAAGTTCACTCTACTGAATCAGTCCATAATTAGGTCATTGTGGGAGATTGGACATAACTTTGTCTTGGAGAATCCAAATCAGGTCAGACCTGTGGCATTCGAAAGAGAATTCAGAGGGCTATGTCAGTGCCAAATTTCAGATATTGAAGAGCCGCAATCACATATATAATCCAATTTCAATATCAAGCTCCTCAAAAGCAAGAAAAAGGTGTGTATTTTTTTTTCCGAATTGCATAAGTCTTGTTTGAAGAATCAATTTGAATTGATTACAAGGGCGTATTGTAGAATAGATATCAGTATTGGGTTCTAAAAAATGCCCCGTAAAAATAATTTAACACCCATTAAGCCTTCAGAAGGCTCTACTGTGACTCATGAAGATGAAGAATTGCAACATGATGTATCAAAATTACAAGAGCAAGTGCAACATATTTCTCTCTCGCAAAGAGCAACAAAAAATGAAATGGAAGTTTTGAAGAAAGGCGTGGAAGCGAAGATGGATGGTTTGAAGAATAATATTGATGGTTTGAAGAAAAGTGTGGAATCTAAGATGGAGGGCATGGAAGTTGGCATGGAAGCTAAGATGGATGACATGGAAGTTAAGATCGATGAAAAAATGGAAAACATGAAGAATGATCTAAAAGTAGACATCGAAGGTTTGGAAAAGTTGATACAAGAAATGTTTCCTAATGGCGAAAAGATAGTAGAGAAAACTCATGATGAGAACAAAATAAATGTTAATCGTGATTTCATAAACTCTAATGTTGGATGGAAGAACCACCATATTCCAAAGATGGATATGAGGAATTTTGATGGCAAGGATCCTGTAGTAACTATGATACTCTGAAGGATGAATTAATATTTTGATCTCCATAATGTGCAAAACCACAAAAGTCACGCATTGCAACTTTACATTTAGAACAAAATACATTTGTATGGTATATAGGTAAACTGCTCCGTAAAAAAATTGTCAGTGAAATTTTACGAAAGATGATAACACATTATGAGGATACAAAGAGCAACACTTTCTTTAGCCAATTGATAAATCTCAAAAAAAAGTGTTCAGTGGGGGAGCACATTGAGGACTTCCAAAATTTGAATATAAGGGTAATTGATCTTTTAGAGGAACACAGGATCGATCTCTTCATAGGTACTTTAAAGGATAAAATCCAACATGAAGTTTTCATTTTGGAACCTAATTCATTAGAGAAGGCATTCAGGTTTGCAAGAAAAATTGAATGTAAAATTATGGCGACAAGGAATCCTACCACTCACTTCTATAAAGAAGGAAGTGTTGCTACGCCTAGATTTCCACAACCTACAAGGTTGATACCACAACAATTGGAAGAAAAAATAGCAAAAGGGCTTTGCTATAGTTGTGATAGAAAATACACTAAAGGTCATAGGTGTGCTGAGAAGAAATTATTTTACATAGATTGTGAAAAGGAAGAATAAAATGAACAAGAAGAGAATATACACCAGGAACCAACCCTAGAAGAAGAAAAAATGAGTCTAACCATATCATGTAATGCATTGGCAGGAATTACCACTCTTCAAACTCTCAAGATGGAAGGACATATCAACAAGAAAAATGTTATAGTGTTGATTGATTCGAGTAGTACCCATAATTTTATTCATTATAAGGTAGCCAAGGAATTGAACTGTTTCCTATACCTAGCACCAGAATGTCAAGTGATGGTTGCAAATGGAGGAACTATAAATTGCTCTAGGAAATGCCATAATATCAAGCTAACCATGGGGGAATATGTATTGACTAGTCCAATGCTTTCCATTCCTATGGGAGGTGCTGATGTTGTACTAGGAGTACAATTGTTACAATCTTTGGGGATGGTAGCTTTAATTTTCAAGAACTTTTCTTGAAATTTTTTTTAGAAGGAAAGGAAATCGAATTCTGCAGGTATCACGGGGAAGCCGGGAAAGATAATAAGCTCTAATGTCATGACAAAGCTTCTAAAGAAAGAACAACGAGGCGTAATTGCACAATTATGCTCACTAGAAGTTCCAACACCAAAATCATCTATTTCTTCAGATCTCCAAAACGTCTTGGACAATCATTCCAAGGTGTTTGAAACTCCCAAAGGACTTCCACCTATTCGTGATCATGATCATGCTATTCATTTGATTCCGGGAAGTGTTCCTCCAAATATCAGGCCTTATAGATATTCTTATGTCCAAAAGAGAGAAATTGAACGTATGATTGCAGAAATGTTAGAGGCAGGTATAATTAAACCTAGTTAAAGTTCTTTCTTTGCTCCTGTAGTATTGGTACACAAGAAGGATGGATCATGGCGCATGTGTCCGGATTATAGGGAGCTCAATAATCTCACCATTAAAGATAAATTTCCCATTTCTGTGATTGATGAATTACTGGATGAATTACATGGAGCAATTTATTTTACCAAGTTGGATCTTCGTTCAGGATATCATCAAATTAGAATGAAGACTGAAGATATTCCGAAAACAGCATTTCGAACTCATGAAGGTCATTATGAATTTTTGGTCTCATGCCCCCTTTTTGGCCTTGCAATGCACCAGCCATTTCCCCAAGGGTTGATGAATTCCATTTTCAAACCCTTCCTTAGAAAATTTGTGCTAGTATTTTTTGATGATATACTAATCTACAGCAGGTCTTGGAAGGATCATGTTCAACATGTTGACAGGGTGCTCAAACTATTGGAGGAGAAAAAACTATATGCAAAAACATCCAAATGTTTATTTGGAGTACAAGAGGTGGAATATCTGGGTCATATTGTATCTCATGATGGTGTTAAGGTGGACCCTAAAAAAATTAAAGACATTAAGGAATGGAAATTCCCCACAACCATAAAGCAGTTGCGCGGATCTCTCGGGTTAATAGGGTATTATCACAAGTTTGTTAAGAATTATGGGAGAATAGCAGCACCTATAACAACACTATTGAAGAAAGATGCATTTTCATGGACTCCTAAAGCAACTAAGGCCTTTGAACATCTTTAAGAGGCAATGTGCCTAGCACCAGTCATAGCTCCGCCAGACTTCACAAAAACATTTCTTGTGGAATGTGATGCCTCAAGAAATGGAATTAGTACTATTTTAATGCAAGAAGGAAGACCCATTGCTTTTGAAAGTCGTCCAATCAAAGGAAAGTATTTACAAAAAGCTATTTATGAGAAGGAAATGTTGGCAATACTACATGCACTAAATAAATGGAGACCTTACCTAATGGGAAGACACTTCAAGGTAAAAATTAATCATGATAGTCTTAAACAGTTTTTGGAACAAAGACTATCTTGAGAAGAGCAGCAAAAATGGGTCACAAAGATGTTGGGTTATGACTTTGAAATTGTCTACAAAAAAGGGAAGTTAAATGTTGGTGCAGATGCACTCTCAAGAAATGATGAAGAGGTGGAAGCATTGCTTTGTGCCATTTCAATTATCCAACTAGATTGGATAACCGAATCAAGGGATGAATGGAAGAAGGAAGAAGAAGTGTGGACTCTCATTAAAAATTTGCATTAAGATCCTAGCACATCTGATACATTTAGTTGGAAAAATGATTCCTTATGGTACAAAGATCGCTTATATATTTGCAAGAATTCCAAACTAAAACAAAATATTCTTTTGGAATTGCACACTTCTCCTATAGGAGGACACTCAAGAATTTGAAAAAGTTACCACGGGGTGAAGAAAGAATTTTTTTGGGATGGCCTTAAATCTAATATTCAAAATTTTGTGGAGGAATGTTTGGTTTGCCATCAAAATAAACTTGAGACAATTAAGACCCCGAGTCTTCCACAACTTTCATCCATTCCAATTCAACATTGAGAGGAGATTTCAATGGATTTTATCATAGGTTTACCTAAGTACAGAGCGTCTTGCATCATGGTGGCGGGTTGATAGACTTACCAGTATGTACACTTTGTCATTATCTCATCCATTTAAAACAAGTACGATTGCTACTATGCTACCGCATTTATGAAAACAATTCAAAAGCTACTACATGGAAACCCAAAGATTATTGTAAGTGACAGAGATCCCATTTTTATAGGAAATTTTTGGACGAAATTATTTTCTTGTTTGGGTACTCAGCTAGCTCATAGCTCATCTTATCATCCTCAATCCGATGGTCAAACAGAGATAGTGAATAAATGTTTGGAAGGATATCTTCATTGTTTTGTATCTGATAAGCAAACACAATGGGTCAAGTGGTTACCTCTCGCTGAATGGTGGTATAACACTCCTTCCATACTGCAGCAAAAATGACCCCATTTATGGCACTTTATGGATATCATCCACCATCTATCACATCTTATTTAAGGGAAAATTCTAGGGCCCAAGCAGTGGAGGATCACATCGAGCATCAACAAGAAGTTATCCAACTCTTAAAGGATAACCTAAATTTGGCACAAAATCGAATGAAACAACACGTAGATCAACATCGCAGCGAGAGAAGTTTTGATGTGGGAGACTGGGTATTTTTACGACTACAACTATACAAACAAATGTCCCTCAAGAAAGCTAAGAAGGATAATAAATTATCACCAAAGTACTATGGTCCTTACAAGGTTTTGCAAAATATTGGTACTATGGCATACAAATTGGAGCTTCCCCCTTCTTCGCGAGTGCACCCAGTTTTCCATGTTTCATGCTTAAAAAAGTTTATAGGGGACAAAATTCCAGTTCAAACAATATTTCCAGAACTTGATGAGGAAGGAAAAACCATATTCGAACCTGAAGCAGTCACGGAAACAAGAACTCGACAACTACGAAATCGATCAATTTCAGAGTATCTCATCAAATGGAAGAACTTACCCACTGAAGATTCTACATGGGAGGATGAGAATTTTATACAAAAGCACTCAGAGCTACTGAAGCGTTGAGGACAACACTTGTTTGAAGGAGAGGGGCATGTTAGGTCCCTATATTAATAGTGTAGTCCCTTATTATGTTAGTGTAGCCCCCCTTATTGTTATTGTTGTACTCCTGTAACCCCATATCGTTATTATTGTGCCCTTAAATTATTATTCTTAGGTCGGCTAGGATTACATTGTGGCCCCATGGACTCCTATATATAGAAGGAGGTTTTGGCCATTTGTATCATCCAAGAATTGTTCATTTATGTAATGTATTGGAGGTTGCCCACTCAAAGTGGCTTATTTCTAAGGCGTTGATATCTCTTTTCTTCTATTTTTGGAGTTGGTTTCACAAAAATACCCTAGAAGTAGAGGAAGAGGAAACTAAAACCAGGCTGCTAGAGATAAAAACAGACCAACCAGGCTTCCATGTGACTTTAGAGGACCCACTGGAAGCTGCTGCCTCCTCATCTTCAGAGGTAGCCATTATGAGTTCTATAGGGAGTGCAACTACAACATAACCCATTTGGACTGCAGGGAAAATAATTGAAGAAATAAATAAGAATATGTGGGAAGAGATGCAACAACAAATGGCTTCAAATTCTGTCCCATGTGAAACCAGACTTGTGGTTGTTATGGACCTAGAGAGGAACCAGATGAAATTCTTGTTGTACCACCCCTTGACACAGTCACTACCATCAGGCTCACAGTTGAAGGCTTTACATGTGTCTCTGCCTGACAGGATCAACTTCCATAGGCAGGTGGGAGAAATGTTGTACAATGAGCTAAAAAATAATTCTATGACTATAAGAAAGGCACATAAGCTACTGGAGAAGGCTGCAACAAAAGTGAAACAAGAGAGATCTAAATCTAGATATCTACACATGGAAAATGAGAACTTTAAGGCACTGATTGTGAAACTGGGAGTGAACGCAAAAGACAAAGCTACATTTGAGACCCTTCTCTAGAGTTCACAAATTGAGATTCAAGAGTTAAGAAGGAAAAAAATGCATGCTAGCAAACATGTGCAGTCCAAAGAGCCTAGCACAGGTGGAGGAAGAGAAAGAGATCATGGCCAAAGAACTAATAGATAAGAACAATGAGGTTGTGGCCCTCAAGCAACATGTAGCCGATTTTTTGTAGAAGATAGACTCCCACATTTGTGCAGTACTTGTGCCTGAGAAGCCCTAGAATCCTACATAACAACTTACTAAGACCCTCACTAAGCTCCAAATCTCAGAGGGGGAACTCAAGAAGCTACATATGGATTTAGACAATGCCCAACGAGCCCTAGCACAAAAGGAGAAACAACTCGAGACTTCCAAGACTAATGTAGAACTAATCAACAATAACTTGCAGGCATCTAACTAAGATATCACTGGGCTCAAAGGCAAACTGAAATGAAATATGTCCCTCCTCCAGGTTAAGAAACTGATATCAGATGAAGTGATCACAAAAATTAAGAACAATTGGGAGTACATCAATCTGATGGTTGAGCCAAAGATTTTGATCAAATACCTTGAGTTCTTCATCCTAGCTGCCAAGGAAGAAGGTGAAAAGAATGCTCAGAGTGCTAAGAGATTCTTCCAATATGTCAATGAGAAGACACTCAGTGAGTTGAGGGTTATAGATGTGGTGGATAGGATGTCCACAATCATGGATATCTCTAAAGTAGTCCAGAAAGAATAGGCCAAAGCTAAAGCTGAAGAATTCCTAATGGTTGTGCTGAAATATGTGGCTGCTTTTGACTCAGAGTTTGAGCAAAGAGTTCGAGCATGGCTACCCAACTGTTGGGATTTCGTAGGAGTTCTAATCTTGTGGGAGAAATGTATTGAGCTACGAGTAGAGGCTAAGAGTAAGGTTGTTTCATCTGATGAGAAGACTTCACCTTTAAGGGAAAAAATGTTGTCAATTATTTAAGGAGAGACTTCCAACTATTGGGGTTTGTGAAGAGCTTATTTCATCTCAAGCTGAACTACGCAGGACGTACAAATATTGAGATTTCCTATCAGTTTTTCTTTCACGCTCCTGTACCAAGGCTAGTGTTGTGGCAAAGATGTGAATAGTTCATCAACCCTCCAGTGCTCCAGATCATCGATCCAACAACCCTTCCTCATGAACTGGTCTACCATGATTGAAGATATTCCTGATTTTGTCCATCATGACACTTCTATTTCACGTTTTCTATAAATATTTTTATTTTCAGGGAATGAATGCCAGTTAGTTAGGATTCGGCTTGTACAATTGTGCGACTAGCACGCTCATAGATTTTTGTTATGATGATTCACTAAAGATCATGAAATATATTTTGTAAGAAGCTCTTGTCTTGAGTTTCTATAAAAATAGTTTATGCTGCATAAATAAGGGTTCCAAATTTTGTTTCAAGAGGGAAGCTTTGCAATTGTGAAAAATGTATGCCTTGTTTGAAGATTAATGAAATTTTTTGGTGATTTTGGCTTACACGGGACAATATTATCTATTCTACTTTGTCTTTATTCCATTTATCTTCATTCTTCTTCTCAGATTACATGTAATAGTAGCTGTTGGATGTGTTTTTTATGAAATCATGGATTCATCTATGTTTAATGTTGATCCATGGTGTTTGTGATTGGTAAAACTTAACATCCTTAATATGCGCTCCATGTAATCTAGCATATCATTTAATGTTCTTTTCACCTATTTAATGGTGGAGTCTAATGCACTAGATTCTTAACTAAGCCCTGCACGTTCGATTTCATTTCTTTATAATTCTTCCTTCCAATATGCTACAATGGATGATAAACTACATGCTCAAGTAATTTCGGCCATCGAAGTTGGACTTTAATTCTTCTATGAGTCTTGCTTTGCTTCCAGATTTGCGTTTCTCTTCTTAAAGAAGGTTCAAAACCAATTTTTTCTTAAAATATGTTAAATATTGAGTGTAATTGAACAATTCTAGTAAATCATGCAACCACTCATCAAGATATCGTAGGCATTGGTCTCTCTTCAACCGAGGGGATGTCTCTAGGAGCTACAACATATTCTAGCGTTGTTTCCTAGGACGAATCATAATATTTTCCCTGGGTACGAAACTTGTACACCCTTTGGTTAGGTGAAAAGAAACGGTTGTGGGTTGAAGATATCTCACCTTGGTGACTCCACTATTCATTTCTTATTTTGATCATCTTAACTTTCAAAAGGCCTCATACTCGCTCTGATACTTCAAAACAAAGAATTCCCCCTATATTTGATCCTAAAAAAATCATATCCAGGAGAGTCTGGAAAGAGAGAACTCATAAAAATCCAGACCTTGTGACCTATTTTTTTGAAGTGTCAACCTCGAGCTCTCAGAAGGTTGTGATAAACTGCCTCGAGTCTTCCTCCCAAGCCTTAGAATATTTTGAAGAACGTTGTACGTTTCTTAGCTCATTTTCCTCAAGAGTCAAAACTGAAGAAGCTTTTGTCAGTTCATCTTCATTCACATTTCATACCTTCCCTGAACACAAAGAACTGAAATATATCCTCATAACTAGCCCAACCTAAAGCATCACTAACTTTCCATCTCAACTTCATCTAGCTACAATTCATACAACTCCTCAACAAGGTCTCGTAATAAACCTTTCTTCCACCTCCTTTGCAAAACATGGTTGTCCCTAGTTTCCTCCTAAATAAATATGATTCAGTCGACTTGCAACAACCTTTGAATGGGATGCCACATGATTATCTTAAACTCCCGCCAAGATTCACTGGATAATGTGATATCTCAGCTCAAGGGAATATAGAAACCTTTTGTGCATTTGCTGAAAATATGAATGTAGAATACCCAGTGGATGCAGTGTTAAGACTCTTTGTTTAGTCTCTATGGGGATGCCAGTAAATGGTTCAAATCTCTCATAAATTCTTCAATCACTACCTGGGAGGAGATGGAAAAATCTTTTATGCAGAAGTGGGGAGATAAGAGGGTCCATGGGTACATCCTCACATAATTTAATGCAATGCAGAAAAAAAATAATGAATATGTTTCATATTTTATAAAAAGGTTTAAAAAACTATACAATAGTCTTCCTACTGAAATTAAAAGTCCACAAGCGGCTGCCAAGGTGGTTTTTTGCTGGAGCCTTTGAACCAGAATTTGGGTTTACCCTTAAAGAAAAGATGTCCTGCACCCTGGACTAGATCCAAATAGGTGCCCTTGAAGTTGAAGAAAATTTCACCTCCACTAGGAAGTGGAAGGGGAAAATTGAGTATGGTGATAGGAGGAGGGGAAAAGAAGAAGCTTGTTCGTCGGGCCATGGAAAGGAAACTCAAGAGCATAAATTAGAGGAAATGATTAAACTGATGAGAAATATGTCTAATAAGCTTGTAAAACTGGAGTTGGAAAACAAAATTCCTCCTCGAAAAAGTCAACCAACTCCCAATTGAAATTTTAACCCTCAATATAGGAGGTCACCCTTGTAGCTCTTGCACAGGGAGAGAAAGGATAAACATGACAATATTCAACCCCCTATGTGTCTAGAAGATGATCCTGAGGAGAATGTGGAAGAAACTATAGAAGTTCAAGAAAACCAATTCTCTTCTCTTTCTAAGGAAGAAAAATAAATAGAAGCAAATGAGGAATAAGGGGATGATATGGATGCCCCACTGGATGATGGTGAGATTGATAACTAGTGTAGACAATTTTCCAACTTCATGCAAGCTCAATTACACATAAAATATGATCTCAAGTCATATAGGAAAAGGTCTATAATGCAAGATAAAAATGAGGAACCTCCTCACCAAAATCCTTCTAAGTCAATAGAGAAAGGGAAGAAACCTCTCGACCAAGCCCCACCAAACAAAAAGGAGTCTTCCAATCCAATTCTTGATAATTATAAAGTCCCCAAAGTAGAGAAGTTGCCACTACAATTCAAGTCAATATGTAATGAGGACAAATAACTTGCTGAGATTGTCAAAATTGATAGAACCCCTTTGCTTTCAATCTTCAAAAAGAGTTGGGAAAGGTAAAAATATCAGTTCATTTGAAATAATTGTTTAAACACATTAGGGGAATTTTGAGGTCTAAAATGGGCCTCCTAAGAAAAATGTACAACAAAAATAAACTTTATAAGAACCAATAGGATTCAAGATGATGATGTCAACCATGGGGGATGATTCACCATTTTTTAAGTAAAAGGGTTAAAAGATTAAAAAATAATAAAATAATAAAACTGCTTTTTCAACTCGTATTTTCAACTTATCTCCCAAAGTTTTTGTTCAAAGTTCGAGAGGGAGTACACGTTGGATGCAAAATTTAATTCTTCATCTAATGAGTACCCATGTTGCATACTTTTTATGGACCCTTCTACACAAAAAATTAGAAATACATGAAAAAATTTGATTGCAGTCACATTTTTCATGTATTTATCATTTTTTGTGAAGTAGGATCAATTGAAAATATATAACATTGGTACTCCTTGGATGGGGAATTAATTTTGCATCCAACGAGTACTCCCACTCAAAATTTGAGTGAAAAATTTAGGATATAAGTTGAAAATACAAGTTGAAAAAGTAGTTTTTTCTTTTTTCCCCCTCTAAAATTTGATGATGTAATCAAATCTTATTTTATTATTTCTACTATTATTTTATAATTTCCTTATGAGGCCCATTTTAGACCTCAAAATTTCCCTAATTACTCAGTTATAAAGCTCAAGTATCTCAGTTCATGTGTTCAACCACCATAGCCCTACTGAAAGACAACCTGAATCTTCAAGAAGAAATACCCATGATTGTGTTTGGACTTCATGTTGAGGAGAATGAATCTTCCACTGCCCCTTTCTATGTCACCTTGGTCATTCATGATCTCTTACTGCATAACTATATGTTGGACTCAAGAGCGTCTCATAACCTAATGCCATTGTCTGTCATGGAACAATTGGGATTGCAAATAACAAAACCATACAAAGATCTGTACTCCTTTGATTCCAAGAGAGTAAAATGCCTAGGGATGATTAAAGACCTAGTGGCCAATTTGGCTCAAATCCCAGTAAAGAGTGTTGTGATGGATATTGTAGTTGTTGGCATCCCTGCAAGGTTTTGAATGCTTTTATCCAGGTCATGGGGATCGAAAATTGGAGGATCCATCAAATTTTATTTGACATATGCTACCATACCTATGTTTGGTGGAGAAGAATGTCGATTATATAGAGAATATAGATTTGTGAAGACAATTACAAAGGATGATTGTTCAAATAATTCTCTTGTGTATTGTAAAGAGAAGGTTTTTTCTTGCTTGCTACTAGAAGAAAATGATTAAATCATGGATGAAACTCAGGTGGAATGTTTGAGTTGATTTTTGGTAGCATCGGATGTGCTCTAAGTCTCAAATTTTGTGGAGAGGATTAGACACATGTTTGGTGAAATTCCACTTGGATTGTATTCTATAGAAATAAATAATTATTTTTGAAGGGACCGTAAGTCTAAACTTAGGAAATAAAATAATTAAAGTGAATTAATAGAATATGAGTGAGAATGATCTAGAAAAAACAGATCAAGTCAAAAGTTAATCTTAGTCATTGATTAGAGATCTAATCTAGGTCGTTGAAGTCTCAACGAGAAGACTATAAGATTGGCTTGAAGGGTCATTTGGAAAATACTTTTGGAGACACAAGGAAAAGATCAAAGATCGATTTCTTTAGTGAGCAGTGATCAGGAAGAAAACTTGATCGAGAGATATTTTATAAAGAGAGGCAGTAGTTCCAACTGGAAGGATTACCAAGCCGAAGAGTACATAGCAGCAGAGACAAAGAGAGCCACAACAACAACATAGATCCAGTGACGCAGTGCCTACATAGTCACTACGCAGAGGCTGAAGGGAATTCGTTTTCCCGCTAAGGAGACAACGTTGGGCCAGTGCTAGATCCCGAAGAGATTTTCCGGAGGCTAGAATGCTTCAATTTCTAGCCAGCAGTGAGACCAACGCAGAGGCAGAAGGGTAGACGTAGTTGTGACGCAAACTGAGTGGGTGACACAATCACTGCGCAGAGGCAACATAGGGCAGTCCAGTCTTGGTGTAGATCAGTGCCGGTTTCCCATGGAGGAGTGAGGTTTGTCTCACAAGATCTCTTCTGTAAATTTATTTGTATGATTTGACGGATGTGTCAATCATAGATTTGTACTTAGAAATATTTATTGCATAATATATAAACCCTCAGATCTGATGCATCGATTTTCCCGCATTGGGTTTTTCTAGGGACATTAGTCCAAAAATAACTGTGTCGAATGGTTTTGTGATCTATGATTGTTTAGATTCTTTTTCTCACTTGTATTTCTTCCGTAGTTTATTAGCGTAGGTTGTAGTGTAAGGTATTCAGTGTTTATCGTAGTAAATATGCAAACATATTGTTAAGTTAAAATTAACAGTTAGGTGAATATATTCCAGTTGCTGCAATAGGATTCCTGAGTTGAAGAAATTTTCACATGGTATCAGAGCTTTTTTAAGCTGAGTGCAGGAGAAGAAAATAACGTATCCAACAAATTCAGCATTGGTGAAGTTGGGATCAAAGAGCCGCGTAAGCAACAGATCGATCTTCCAGTTGACTGCGTAGTCCAATCTAGGTGGGCTAGACTAGTAGGAAAATTTCTGTTTGAGTGAGTCAACAGAGTGGTAGGATTGTTCTAGATTTCTGATTGTTCGAGGAAGAGGAAGCGTATAAAATCTACACAGATCAACAATTGGAGTGACACAGTTGACTGTGCAGCTGTGATTGCTGGTGCAGAGCATCAGGAAGTGTATATGAAACATAGTTTTTGGGGATTTTTGACCTCAGTGAGTTTTATTTCCAAAGAAACTTAGATTCCCTGTGGAGTAGAAACACATTTTGTGGCTTGCTCCATCATGAGTGCGTAAAGCCATCTGCACATAGGGTTAGAGGCAGTAGATCGACAATGTTTGGGTGAGATGGACACCAAAAAATTGCGTGACCATGATCGGTAGGAGGGCGCCTCCAACTATCTAATCTGGAAGGCAAGTATCTCCTTCCTTCTAAATGAGCATGACCTCAAGTACTTTATCGACAATGCTCAAGATGAACTGGTGGATGCAACACCATTACAGGCCTTCAAGAAGAATATGGCTAAAGCGAAGCAATTGATCCTTGATGGAGTGAGGTATCGCATTGTTTCACACACCTCTAGCAAAGGGACAACTAAGAATATGTGGGATGGGCTGGAGGCGCTATATCAGGGGTCTTTTGAGCAGAGGAAGATGTTTCTGGAGGAGAAAATGCGGACCACCAGGATGCAAAAAGGACAGCGTATTGATCCATTCCTGTCTATACTTCAGGAAAACCAAGATCAATTTGCAATAATAGGAGCAACTCCTAAGGCCACAGAGATGGTCAAATTGGCCCTCAACTTAGTGTCCGAGGATTATCAAGCTTTTTCCAAAGCATCCTGGGAAGAGATAACTTTTCAGATTGGGAGTCAATGTGGGAAACTCTTTAGCAAGAAGAGATGTAGAGAGACTTACTCAAGTGTTAACTTCAAGGAGGAAGCATCAGCGGTTCGAAGATCAAGAAGGAGGAGGAAGAGAATGCAACCCTTGCATCAAAGGGGCAACAAGAGCAATGCATGAGGAAGAAGGATCTGTCAAAGATCAAATGCTTATGGTGTGGCGAGATGGGACAATATGCCACATAGTGTCCTCTCAGAAAGAAGGACAAGGAGGAGAAGCATGATCCTCAGACCGAAGCAACAAAGATAGAGGTGGAGGAGTTTGCTATGATCGCTCATAGACATACAGAAGGGAAGTGGGCTAATTTAGAGTTGTAGACCCAAAGATCTAAAAGATTGGGCAAGATCCTTGAGGAGTCCACCTCTCAAATCATCACCTTGCTATGGGAGCCAAAAACAACAATAGTAGGATGGATGGGTGTGAATTGGTGTAGAGGAGTGGAGAAGTGAAAATGCAATAATTAGCAGCGTCAGAGTTTGAGCAGCGCAGAGGGACACAATGCAAAGCAACAACAACACAAAAACTTCAGAGGGACAATGCAGAGGCTACTAGAAGTCAGATATTCATCACTGAGATGCAGTATACTTTTCAAATTTTGGATGGTTTTTAGTTTCATAAAACAATTGTGTTGCAGTGGAGTAGAAGTTGGCAGTGGCATAGTCAACAACAACACGGATGTAGAATTCAGAGGGAGTTTCAATACAAATGCAGTTTTGAAAGTGGCAGTGTCAGCAACAGTACAAATGCAAAATTTTTGCAGAGTTGATGGGCAGTAGTGTCAGAGATCAGAAACACAGAGGGAGATCCTTCAACGTCAGAGCAGTGTGCAACAAGGCATATTGTTAGAGCACATTCCTTGCTAAGAGGGAGTTCTGATTTGGGGTAGCATCATATGTTCTCTAAGTCTCAAATTGTGTGGAGAGGCTTAGAAACATGTATTCCAGATAACCTAGAAACCATTTGGTGAAATTACACTCGGATTGTATTCTATAGAAATAATTAATTATTTTTAAAGGGACCCTAAGTCTAAACTTAGGAAATAAATAATTAAAGTGAATTAATAGAATATGAGTGAGAATGATCTAGAATAAATGGATCAAGTCAAAAGTTAATCTTAGCCGTTGATTAGAGATCTAATCTGGCTCGTTAAAGTCTCAACGAGAAGATTGTAAGATTGACTTGAAGGGTCATATGGAAAATACATTTGGAGGCACAAGGCAGAGATCAGAGATCAATTTATTTAGTGAGCAGTGCTCAGGAAGAAAACTTGATCGAGAGATCTTTTGCAGAGAGGGGCATTAGTTCTAGTTGGAGGATTCCTGAGTCGAAGAGTACATAACCGCAGAGACATAGAGAGCCACAACATAAAAAAGAGCCAGTGACGTAGTGCCTACATAGTTGCTGTGTAGAGGCTAAAGGGAAGTCGTTTTCCTGCTGAGGAGACATCATTGGGCCAGTGCTAGATCCCAAACAGATTTTCCGGAGGCCAGAAGGCCTCAGTTTCTAGCCAGCAGTGAAACCAATGCAGAGGAAGAAGGGAAATCGTAGTTATGACATAGAGACTACGTGGGTGACACAGTCACTGTGCAAAGGCAACAGATGGAAGTCCAGTCTTGGAGCAGATCAGTGCCAAGTTCCCGTGGAGGAGTAAGGTTTATTGCACAAGATCTATTATGTCAGTTTATCTATATGATTTGACGGATATGTCAATCATATATTTTTACTTGGAAATATTTACTATATAAAATATAAACCCTCAAATTTGCTGCACCAATTTTCTCGCATTGGGTTTTTCCTGAGACATTAGTTCAAAAATAAATGTGTCGAATGGTTGTGTGATCTATGATTGTTCAAATTTGTTTCTGCGCTTGTATTTCTTCCGAATTTTATTAGTGTAGGTTGTAGTGTGATGTATTCAATGTTTGTTGTAGTAAAAATGCAAATATACTTTTAAGTTAAAATTAACAGTTAGGTGAATATATTCCAGTTGTTGCAATAGGATTCCTGAGTTGATGGAATTGTCACAGTTTGGTCTAGTTGAGTAAACAATCACTGGAGTGTAATAAAATATGAAAAGTATATTTTGATGGTGCTTGTTCCAGGGAAGGAAATGGTTCAGGTGTGTTGTTGGTCTCTCTGAAAGGTAGCCTAATTCCTCTCTCTTTCAAGCTAGAGTTTGAAGCCAATAATAATGTTGCTGCATATGTATCTTTGTTGATAGGGTTGCAAGTTTCCAGAAATATTAACATTGCGTGCTTGGAAGTGTTTGGGGATTCAGAGCTGGTAGTAAAGAAAATAAAAAAATAATGTCAAACCAAGAACCCAAGACTAAAGGCTTACCAAACTGAGGTGTGGGATCTGATTGAGAAATTTTTCTTAGTCTTCAATATTCAATATTTTCCCAGAGAAATAAATTGGATGGTTGATTCCTTGGAAATTACGACTAGCAATTTTAAGCCTCCTCAAAACCCCTTGCTTAGATATCAAGTTGAGGCCAGATACAAACCTTCAGTATCAAATAATGTGAAGTACTGGAAGGTGTTTGAAGATGAAGGAAAAATCAAATGTTTCATGGAGGTTATTGAAGGGTTTTCAAATTCAGTGTTTGAATAGGAGGATGAGAAGATGCTAGATGAACAAAAAATCTGTTGGGAAGAAACTATTGTTGGGCACAAGATTTTACATTTATAGGGTACTACCATCCCTAGGTATTTGTCCCATTGGAAAGGTTGTTTAACTCGAATTATGTGTCTTCCAGGGCAACTAAACAAGAGCTAGAGGAATAGGTGGAAGATTGTAATATTGGCACAGAACAAGACCTTAGAGTAATCAGGCTAGCTGAAGGGGTCACTGAAGAATACAAACAGAGGTAACTAGAAATTTTTAAGCAATATATGAATGTGTTTTCTTGGTCATTTGATGACTTGAAAACTTTTGACACTACTATTATTCGACACAAAATTATTTTTAAAGGTGGAGTGAAGCCATATAAATAGAAGCTTAGGCAAATTAACCCTCTGTTGCTTCGATGAATTGAAAAATAGGTGAGAAAGTTGCTACAAGATAATATTATTGTGCCTTTGAGGTACTCATATTGGGTAGCAAATTTAGTCCCTGTTAGGAAGAAGAATGGAGAAATAAGGCTCTGTGTCAATTTCAGAGATCTAAATAAGGCCTCACTAAAAGATAACTATCCCCAGCTTAAAATGGCCCTACATTATTCAGAAGGTAGTAGGGTCTGCCTGAATGTCCATAATGGATGGATTCTATAGGTACAAACAAGCCGTTGTACACCTTGAAGATCAAAAGAAAACTTCTTTCACTACCACCTAGGGGATGTTTATGTATGCTAGATTTCCTTTTGGCCTCATAAACGTTGGATCTACTTTTCAAAAAGATTTGGATATATCTTTTGTTAGATAACGAGATAAATTCGTAGTGATTTACCTGGATGAAATCACTGTCTTCTAAAAAATAGATGAGAACATTAACATTTGCAGCTTCCTTTTGAGAAATGCAGAAAGTATGGTCTATTCTTAAACCCCAATAAATATCAGTTTGCTTTAAGTGAAGGAAAGATACAGGGCCACATTGTGGTAAAGGAAGGAGTAAATATTGATCCCAAAAGGGTGGAAGCCATTAACAACATCCCATTACCAAGGAATAGGAAATAAATTTAGGTTTTCTTGGGCATAATCAACTTTATGAGAAGGTTTATACCCAATTATGCTGAAATTGTCGAAGAGATTACATAAATGTTGAAGAAAGATAGGGAATTAAAATGGATTATAGAAGCCTAAGAATAATTCTCTAGAATTAAAAAGGCTTTTGCAAAGGTCCTAGGCTTAGCTATCCCAGATGATCAAAAACCATTTCTAATTTTTTCTTTTGCTTCTCCTTACTGTTGTTTTTTTGTAGAAAAATAATGACAAACAAGAGAAACCAATTTCATTTTTCAGCGAGGTGTTATGAGATGCTGAGATGAAATGAAATATTTTAGAGAAACATGCCTATGCCTTAGTCAAATCCCTGAAGGATTTCAGAATCTATGTCCAACAATAAAATATAACAACTTATCTTCCCACAAATGTTGTGAAATATATCCTTGTGTAGGGTGATAGTGAAGGAAAAAGAGGCAAATGGATTGCCAAGATATAAGAATATGACATGGATATCAAGCCCACCAAATTGATCAAGGGGAAGGGATTAGCTAAAATAATTTAGGATGGAGAAAGTGAAAAAGTAGAGGAACAACAAAAAATTGAGGCCTCAACACAAAAAATCAGATGAAATACCTTGTTTCACATTGGTATAAACATAATGTCCATTATTTACTTTTTCTGAGATGTCCAATAAATTTTGATAGAGTTAAATATAGGGCTTTGAGACTGCAAGCCCATATCTTCATTATCTCAAACGACCACCTGTATTTGAAGGACACAATGGGGATTTTTATTTTATGCCTGGTCGAAGAAGAGTTTGGTAAGGTGATTGATGAGTTTCATAATTGTGTCTATGGAGTGCATTACAACTGGAGAGCTACTGCCCATAAAATTATCAAAGGAGGTTTTTATTGGTCCAAATTGTCTGGTGAGGTGCATACATATGTTCAAGATTGTGAGAAATGTTAGATGTTTGCAGAAAAATAGAGGTTGGCACCCCTTCCCTTGATTTATGTGTTTGTAGAAGAACCCTTCAGGAAATGGGGGTTGGAATTCATTGGAGAAATATATCCACCATCCAGTGGTCAACACAAATGGATACTCATAGCTGCTAATAATTTCACTAAATGGGTGGAGGCTATCCCATCCAGAAATGCAATTGATGCAGTGGTAATCAAGTTTATGGAGGAGAACATCCTTGCTAGATTTGGCTGCCCGAGAAAAATCATCACTGATAATGCCCAGGTATTCAAGTCATCCAAGTTTATTAATTTCTTCCAAGGGTATAACATCACTGTAGGCCACTCCACCACTTATTATCCACAAGGAAATGGATTGGCTGAATCCTCCAAAAAGACTTTAGTAAGGGTTTTGAAAAAGACTATATCATAAAATTAGAAAAACTAGGACTCACAACTTAAGTTTTCTTTATGGGCTAACATATTTATTAACAAGAGGTCAACTAGGAAGTATTCTTTTGAATTGGTGAATGGGAAGGATGAAATTTTCCCTATCCAATTAGCAATTCCTGTAGCTAAAATTATACAAGATTTTGAGGAAGAACCAAAATTTCTGACTAGTTGAATAAATGAACTAGTTCAGCTGCAGGAAAACAGAGAGAAGCTAAATCAGAATTTGATTAAGTATCAGGAAAGAATGAAATCCTTTTTTGACAGAAAAGCTAGGGACAAATCATTACAACTAGGAGATTTGGTGCTTAGGTGGGATGCCAGAAGAGAAGATAAAAGAAAGGATGAGAAGTTTGATCCCTTGTGGTTTGGACCATTCAAGATTGCTGAAGCAAAGGGGAATAATATTTTTTTGCTAGAAAACTTAGATGGTGAAATGCTTGGACTGCCTGTCAATGGGCAGTTTCTCATACTCTATTTTTAGAATTAAGGAAGCCCATGCCCAACCACTATAAATACCAGTGAGCCATTGTACATACCAACAATGATTTTATGTTCTTATTGCTTCTTTTTTTTTATGAGTGCTTGAATAAAATGACTCCATACCCCATGGGTAAGGCACTAATTTGCAGGTTCTTAGTGCATTGCGGGAAATACCCTATCCCCAATTGGAGCCGATGTTGTTGTCTATCCTATTTTTGTATGTGTGTCAAGAAGGAAACATTCAAAATATTTGGTTCAGAAAGGGATGAATTGACCATGTGGGAAAATTCTAGGCCTTGGTGGTACACTTGGAGCCTCCAGTTCTAGAGCCCACATCAATAAAATCATTCACTAAGTGGGCGCAACAATGTAAGAAAAATAAATTAAAGAAAATATAAAAGGGAACGATACTTTGGTTGACGGTCGAGCAAGTTTTTGGGTGGATCATCGTCCATCTCTGCCTAGACAGCCCCTGAAGGCACTTCGAGGGGGTAACTTGCACGACATATAGACAAGTGCTACCCCACGAAGTTGAAAAGTCAGCAAGTTGGGATTTGGTGATCAACGACCCAGATTGATTCCGGGGGGTCGCGGCTAGATCCTGCCCCCCATTCACTCACCCACCGGAGAAAGGTTGGGACCACCCGCCATGTCATGGATTGGCTGATGTCACCAACAAGCGAGCACCGAAGCTAAACGATAAATTTCTCCCTTGGTCCCATCCACCTGTTACCTCCCAAATCACCTTTTGCCACATGTCCCCCATGACATAATCTGACGTCAGACAACCATTTTCCCTCAGCATATAAAATCTTTCTTGGTTCAATATTTTGAATTTAATTTTCTTTCTCTGTTGCAACCCTCTCCCGCACTTCGACTAGTCCACGATGACGTTCATCCATAGAACTCATCCTGAGCTCCCGCCAATGTCGTTCTTCAGCTCTCGCTTGGTCAACCAGGTAACCTGCTAGTCTCCCCCACCTGAAACTTGTTTATATCTATGATTAAAATGAAGAAATCGACCTTGAAGACTCCCAAAACCAGGGAAGTCAAACCCTTCTCCCATATTGATCCGCTGATGGACACATACTTACAGATTTCAGGCCCACCCTATTCCTACCACCTGTCGGACCTCCAGTTGACATGTATGGACACCATGTCAGAGGAGAAGACCCATTTTGAGCTGTTTATTCAAGTTTATATTATAAAATTACAATTATTTCCCCGAATTATCTTCTTGGCTAGTTGCTTCATATGTTGAGGAGAAGAACTATTGTATCTCTTCCACCAGAGCTAAAATTTTAGAGGTGACCCCAAAGATTATTCAGAAAGATTTGATATACCCAAGCTTCCTTGAACCCCAAAAATTCACTACAACCACTTTGATTTATAGTTATAGTACCCTCTCAGCTGGAGAGAAACAATCCTTCCTACAAATGATTTTGGTCCGTGGATTAAATTCCTTACTTGTTGCTAAAATTTTTCTAGTATCCACCTTCACAAAGACAATGCATCCCATCCTCTGTGTAATTTCTCATTTATTTGGGGATGATAATGCCAACATAGTCAATAAATCATCCATAGGATTTCTAAGAGAGATGATGCAGTCAGGTCACCTGTTTGACATACCCTCCTTCTCGGTTGAGTCCATAAAATTACAATTACACCATTTCCCTGTTAGCTCATACTTTAGATATTATTCATTGATTTTTTGCTTGTTTGTGTACATCCATGTAGATGAATTTGAGTACCTAGGTCTCAGTTTCATGGGCTCAAATAAAAAAAGAAAGTTTTTTTTCGATTGGGATGTGGCTATTAGGAGGAGACCATATAATGATGCTTATTCCCAATTTATATCTTCTTACATGGCCATTTCTTACAAAATCATTCATAATGTCCCCCCCAAGGATCCTGCCTCAGGAAAAAGAGATCCTCCGGCCCGGTAAGGATACCAGTGTAGGTGACTGATATTTGTTTGAGGAATATACCAAGATTAGCGTTTATGGGTGTACGATTCCTCCTTACCGTCTGCCCGTGTTCATGTCGATGAGGATATTTTCCATGGAGTTTATCAGACAAAGATTGAATGTGGACCAAGTCCATTTTTTCCCTACTAAAAAGGGGTGTATGTTCAAGTTGGGAAAGACAATAGGCCCTTTCATTGTCAACACAAGACAAGCCTTACAGGTAACTAAAGATTTACTGAAAGAAATAAATTTTGAGATGGGGGACATTTGGTATTATGACCCTCATGGTGTCATTACAAAGAAGAGAAAAAAAATTAATGCTTTAACTTATGATCATGAATGCAGGATTGATATTGAATGTAAGGATAAATTTGATTCATTGTTCCATTAACACAAAGATGGAGATTGATACTCTAGCATCAAAAGACAAGGCACAGAAAAGAACTATGGATGAAATTGGGGATGTGGAGATGGAGGCTGTTCACACCAACAAGAAAGCCAAAACCCTAGAAGTAGAGGAAGATTAAATTGAAAATAGGATGTTGGAGATAAAAGAAGACCAACCAGGCTTCTAGGTGACTTTAGAGGACCCACTTCAAGCTACTGCCTCCTCATCTTCAGAGGTATCCATTCTAAGTTCTACAAGGAGTGCAACTACAAGAACCCAGATGGCCTGCAGGGAAAACAATTGAAGAAATAAATAAGAAGATTAGGGAAGAGATGCATCAACAAATGGCTTCGCATTCTATCCCATATCAGGCCAGACTCTTGGTTTCTATGGAGCTGGAGAGGAACTAGATGAAATTCTCGTTACACCACCCCTTGGCACAGTCACCTCCATCAGGCTCACAATTCAAGGATTTATATGTGTCTCTGGACCTAACAAGTGTCCCTCTGCCTGACAATATCAACTTCCATAGGCAGGTGGGATAAATTTTGTACAATGAGTTAAACATGAATTCCATGACTATAAGAAAGGAAGAGAAGTTGTTGGGGAAGGTTGCAACAAAACTGAAATAAGAGATATCTAACTCTAGAGCTCTACACATGCATAATGAGAAATTCAAGGAAATGATTGTGAAACTGAGAGTGAACCCATAAGACAAACCTGAATTTGAGATCCTTCTCTAGAGTTCACAAATTCAGATTCAAGAGTTGAGACACATGCTAAAAATGCCTGCTAGAAAACATGTGTAGTCCAAACAGCTAGCACATGTGGTGGAAGAGAAAGAGATCCTGGCCAAAGAAATAATAGACAAGAACAATGAGGTGGTGGCCCTCAAGTAGCAGGTAGTATAACCTCAACGTAATATAGACTCCCACATTTGTGCAGAAATCATCCCTAAGAATCCCCAAAATCCTACAAAACAAATTACTAAGACCCTCACTGAGCTCCAACTCTCAGAAGGGGAACTCAAGAAGGTATAGAGGGATTTAGATAATGCTCAATGAGCCCTAGCACAAAAGGAGAAACAAATCGAGATTGAAAAGAATAGTGCAGAACTGATCAATAAGAACTTACAGGTAGCTCACCAAGACATCACTGAGCTCAAAGGAAAATGTAAAGGAAATATGTCCCTCATCCATGCTAAGCAACTAATATGGGATGAAGTGATCACATAAATTAAGAACAATTGGGAGTACATAAATATGATGGTTGCGCAAAATATTGTGATCAAATACTATGAGTTCTTCATGTTGGGAATCACGATTAACATTATATCAAAATCTGCAGGTGTTAATCAACGAACGCATCACCAAAGATAAGGATCCACGAGAGGCAGTTAGTCTATGTCGCGAAACACACTGGGAGCGTTCGTTATCCAATGTCCAACAATCTCTCCCCAATGTGAATTGGATGGGTATCGAACTTGTGACCTACACTCTGATACCACTAGTTGGGAATCACAATTGCCGTTAAACCAAAACCCGCAGGTGTTAGTCAACAATCACATCGCCAGAGATAAGGATCCACGAGAGGCAATTAGTCCATGTCGTGAAACACACAGGGAGTGTTGGTTATCCAATGCCCAACACTTCATCCTAGCTGCCAAGGAAGAAGGTGAAAATAATGCTCAGACTACTAAGGGATTCATCCAATATTTCAATGAGAAGCACTTAGTGAGTTGAGGGTTATAAATGTTGTGGATAGGGTGTTCACAATCGAGGAGATATCTATTGTAGTCCAGAAAGAAGAGGACAAAGCTAAAGTTGAATAATGCCTAGAGGTTGTGCTGAAATATGTAGCTACTTTTGACTCAGAGTTTGAGAAGAGAGTTCAAGTAGGGCTGCCCAATTGTTGGTATTTTGTAGGAGTGCTAATCCTGTGGGAGAAATATAGTTAGCTGCTGGTAGAGGCTAAGAGTAAGGTTGATTTTTCCCATGAGAAGACTTCTACCTTGAAGGGAAACATTGGGGTCAATTATTTAAGGAGATAATTCCAACAGATGGGGTTGGTGAAGACCTTATTTCTTCCCAGGTTGAAATACAAAAGACTTACAAATCTTAAGATTGCATATCAGTTGTTCTTTCACGCTCCTCTACCAAGTCCATCACTGTGGCAGAGATGTAACTAGTTCATCAACCCTCCAGTGCTCCAGATCATCGACCCAACAACCCTTCCTCTTGAACCGATTTACCACGACTAAAGATATTCCTGAACATGTCCATCATGACACTTCTATTACATATTTTCTATAAATATTTTTATTTTCAATGAATGAATGAAAATTAGTTAGGATTTGACTAGTACAATTGTGCCACTAGCACATCATATATTTTTGTTATGATGAATCACTGAAAGATCAATAAAAAATATTTTGTAAGGAGCTCTTGTTCTAAGGCTCCATAAAAATAGTTTATGATACATAATTAAGGGTTCTGAATTATGTTTCAAGAGGGAAGCTTTGCAATTGTGAGTGAAATGTATGCCCTATTTGAAGATTAATGAATTTTTTTGGTGATTTTGGCTTACGTGGGACTGTAGTATGTATTCTCCAATGTGTTTATTCCATTTATTTTCATTCATCTTCTCAGATTACATGTAATAGTAGATGTTAGATGTGTTTTTTATGAAATCATGGATTCATCTATGTCTAATGCTGATCTAAGATGTCGGTGACTCGTAAAACTTAACAATACTTAATATGTGCTCCATGTAATCTATCATATCATTTGATCTTTTCATTCGTTTCATGCTGAAGTCTGATGCACTGGATTTTTGACTAATCCCCGAGCGTTTGATTCATTTCTTTATAATTCTTCCTTCCCATATGTTGCAATGTCTGATAAACTACATGTTTAAGTAATGTTGGCCACCGAATCCAGACCTTAACTCTTCTACTTTGCTGCCAGATTTGAATTTCTATTCTTAAAGAAGGTTCAAAACTAGTTTTGTCTCAAAATATTTTAAATATTGAGTGTAAGTGAACAATTCTAGAAAATCCAGCAAGCACTCACCAAGATGTCCTAGCACTAGTTTCTCTTCAACCCATGGGTTGTCTCTAGGAGCTACATCATTTCCATTAGAGGAAATTTCGGCCTAAAAGTGTCGATGAAATTTTCCTGTAATTTACATGTCATAATATGTAAAACAATCAAAATAATTTTAATTTAAAAAGAGTTACATGTCCTAACTAATTTTAAATTTTTTAATTTGGGTATCCATGAAATATTTTATTATTAGTTTGGGTATTTGTAAAATACCTTATTAATAATATTTATCAACCTTACCCATATGAACTAGAACATCAAAAAAGTTATTAATGTAATGTAATTTTGATATTAGTGAAAAAATATAAATTAAAAGTGCAAATCCATTTGAAATTAATAATCATGCCTCAAAAACACACCCAAAAAATTAGTTAAATATAAAAATATATAGACGATTAATTATAAAATTTAAATATAGATAGTTATAGTTGTATATAAATTAGTTAAATAGTTAAAAATTAATTCCGGCTAAAAATATTAAAATATATGGTTATATATAAAATAATTAAATATATTTAAATATAAAATAGTTAAATAATAGCTATATATAAAATAATTAAATAATAGTTAAATACAAATAATTAAATAGTTAAAAAATAGTTAAATAGTTAAAAATGTATTCCATAAAGGACAAATTTATGATTCTGGAATATATATATATATATATTCTGAGCAAAATTATGGCCTCAGTAGACAACACATGTTTTAAAAAACACCAAATAAATTAGTTAAATATAGAATATTTATAGGCAATTAAATACTAAATATAAATATAGATAATTAAATTTAAATATAAAATATATATACAATTTCGATAAAGTATAAAATTAGAAATAGTATATTAATTTTTGTTTAATAAATCACGTGCTAATAAATATTGTGGAACATAGATAAAAGTAAAGTAATATTAACAATTTGTCTACATCACATTTTTTATTAATTTATTGATTTTTCCTTAGAAGACCATTTTTAGGCTGAAGTTTCCTCTAATGGAAATCCCCCTCATGATCTCTTTTGAAGATATTGCATCTTTGGACTCAATGTAAAAATTTTAGGAGTGCTATGATCCGGTTCAAACTAATGCCATAATTACTCACTTTTGTAAAAATAGAAGAAGAAATCAACTCTTTCACTGCAAAGCACACTAAAATGTACTCCTCCTCAACACTAAACAAAAAAATAAATGTTGGTTATTTTGATACGAACCCTCTTGCAGGCATGAACCAGTGACTTGGTGTAGAATTTCTTTGGTCCACATCACCAATCCAATTTTCATCATAGTAGCCCATAAAATATGATGGGTTCTTGGCACTTCCATTGAACAAGGTGCCAAAATCCAATGTACCTAGACATTTGAAAATTCTCTTCATTGAATTTCAATGCTTCATATTTGGATTACATGAAAATTGATCCATTTTTCCAAAAACATGGGTAATTTCTGTGATTGTAAAAATCAAATCATACATCAAGCCACCCATTGCACTTTGATATTTTGAATTATTTTGAAGAGGGATACATGTTAGTTTCTGATGTATTTGGTAGCATCTCACATGTGTTCTAGACTCAATTTGTGTCTAATAAGCTAAGGAACACAAGATCTCAAAAACCTAGAAAAGGTTTTGTGAGATAAGCTTGGGAAATGCCTTAATTAAATTCATTAGCCATCATTCAAATATTTCCTAAGTCTAACTATGGAAAATTAGTTAATTAAATTGAATTAATTAAGGAGATCGACTTATGCTCTAGAGACTTCCAAAAAATCACATGGATCAATTCTAATATGATCTTAGTCGTTGATGAGGATCTAATCATGGTCGTTGGTGCTCTAGTGAAATATTGCAAGAGGAAGTCGATGTGATGGAGAGAGCCATAAGAGGGGAGCAAGTTACCTTGGTAGATTGAGCTATCCAATTGCTGTGATTCAGCAAGGAAGAAGAGTTTGAACCAGAAGAAGAACATCAATGATTGAGGGAGAAACAAAGAAGAATTATGGAGGAGTTTTCCAATAGTTTTCCAATGTCGAAGAGGTGGGAAAGAGGGAGGCAGAATTAATATGCAGAGAGGCCGAGAAACTAATGCGAGCAACCAGGAAACCCTATGCAAGTGCCAAAAAGAGAGTCGTTTCAATTGCTGGAGGTCGAGACATCACCTGGAAGGCAGAGCGAGTCATTTCCAGAGGTAAAGGGAGGTTGGATGACTCAGTTAGAGCTGTTTAGCAGGCAATGTGAATTTCCCAGGCCAAGTAGTGCAAATTCCCGAAGTGCAAGCTTGCTAGTGGGGTTCGAGTAGACAAAAGGGAGGCCGAATTATTTTGTAGAGGGAGAAGTTTTCTCCTAATTATTTTTGCCAATATATTTTTCAGTGGATGGCGAGTTGGGCATCTAGATTATTGTACTCTTAGAATGTGTTGCATAATAATATAATAAACCCTCATATGTGTTGAAGAATGTAACTAGGCTCGATCTACATAATTGTATTTGAGTCATAAGGAAATTTACTTATCAAAAGAAAGAAAATTTTATTATTATTATTATTAAAGTGACTTATTAAAGCATGGGTTTCATGCTTGGTTCATCATTTTCTAGGTCAAAGTCCCCATTGAGGACTTCTAAATTTTATCTGGAGTCATTAGAGTCATTGTCCATTTTATGAGACCCTTGGGATTTTGTATCATGTAAAAATAATTAGTAGAGTCAAATAAGTCATTTGTCACCTCCACATCAATTTGTCCCTTGCTTGATGAAGTTGGCCTACTCGGGGCAATTCGAACTATAGAAAAGGCTATATATAGAAGTGCAATTCAATTCATTTGTAGTATCAGTCACACAAGTTCGATATACAAGTAAACGAAGTAGAAAAGTGTGAAGTTGTAGAAGAAGGAGAAGGATTGCAGAGAAGGAAAACATTGAAAATTTGAGCTCTCTCTCTCTCTCTCACACGTGAAAAGTTACTGGGCTACTGCTAGGGTTGTAATTATGTATTCTACCGTAGGTTGAAGTTATACTGGTGGGTCAAAGTTCTGCTATTGGGTCGAAGTTCTGCTGCTGGGAGGTCGAAGTTCTGCTATTGCAAGGTAAAAGTTTTGCTGCTACAAGGTAAAATTTCTAGTTCGAATTTACTGATACAAGATCGAATTTCTAGGTCAAAGTTTCTGCTTCAAGGTCAAAGTTCTAGGTTGAAGTTTCTCCTAGAAGGTTATCATCTGAAGAGGAAGGAGGGGCTAACTTTGTGATTGGAGGAAGTTTGTGTCTAGTTCAAAGAGTCTTGGATTATCTCATCTTGTCTTATGAATCTACTGAAGGAAGAGTTCTTGACTGGGTTTTCCCCTAGATAGGGGATTTTCCGTGGTTGCGTACCTACATCTGATGTCTTTTATCTTTGTGTTATGGTTTTGGTAATTTCTTAGTGAATCAAGATAAAATAAGAACATAATAAAGTTAATAAGAACATAAGAATATCACAAGTAATTATGAACATAAAGAAAATATTTTTGCCTTTCTGATTTTCCAACATGGTATCAGACTTAAGGTGAAGAAGGAAGAAAAAAGCAGCCTGAAGATCTATTGAAAGGAGAATAAGGAGTCTTAATAAGTTGAATAAGGGTCATCAAGAAAAGGGATCATATAAGGAAAAATCCTACCATCTTCAAGAACCATGTCTAACTCATTGAAGGGAGAAAACAAACTAGAAGGATCCTCCAACTACAAGGCATGGAAAAAGAGGACGAATCTCATCCTCGAGAAGAATAAAGTCTTGGATCTAGTCAAATGAAAATTCAAGAAGCCAACAAATGAATCAATTGAAGTAGAGAAAGAAAAGCTTAGAGAAACAAAAATATATGCCATGAGTCTAATAGTGGATGGAATAAAGGACAACCTCATTCCATATATATCCAACATAGATTCCTCTCAAGAAATGTATGAGGCCCTATCCAAATTATTCACAATCAAGAACCTTGGTTAAATTTCAAGCCTCAAGAATGAACTAAGATCTATGAAAATGACAAAAAATAATACGGTGGCATCCTTTTTTGTAAGGATATCTAGAATCAGAGATGAACTCCAAGCAGTAGATGAAATAGTACCTAAAATGAAGCTTGTGATTACTTCTCTTCTAGGATTACCAACATCTTGGAGTGCCTTTTCATCAAGAATCAACAGTCGGAAGGATACTCTTACATTTGAACAATTATGGAATGCATGTAGTCAATAAGAAGTCATAATTTGATTAGTAAACAACAAGGATAATGAAGACGAGAACATCTCAAATGCATATTCCGCTCATCAGAAGAATAAATGAACCTTCAAGAATTTCAAAGGGCCAAGGAAGAAGATATAACTATCCAAGATTGAAAGTTACAATTGTAACAAAATGGGTCACTATAGAAGTAATTATCCTGAGATTCCAAGAAATAAAAGAAGAGATAGGGATAAAGCAAACATTGCCAATGAAGGTTCACCAAAGAAGAACAATATGGAAGATTCCAAAGTCAAATACTTATTTTCTATGGGTTCATAGGGAATCTATCCCTTACATATCCTTCTACTCTAAGTTTTGATTTGCTTTCTTTTATGTTTTTATTTCTAGTACTTGTAGGTCTAACATGCTTTGAAAGAACATTTTTGAGTTGTTTTGATAAAGTTATAGGTATCCCTCAAGATTGGATTAAGAGAGAGCCCTCACCATTTTACCAAAGACATGTATCTTACTTCTTGTACTATCCTTTTATATTTGGTTTCCTCTCTTATTAAAATATATTTGTATTATATGTGAATAGCCTTTCTTTTATATATTTTCCTTGTTTAGGAAAACTTATTTAATACTCAAGGGTTATGGAAAAGACCTCACAGGATAAAACATGGTAGAAGTTCTGTTACAAATGAATCTCTTAAGGAATTGATGTCCTAAAAGGTTTGCTAAGAAACAAATCTAAGGTATGTCTTAGACTATAAGCTTTGTTCTCTTCATAATAAAGGTATATAAATTTATTTTAATAATATACATAACATTATTAACATCGTTGTGTCTAAGATCTTCAAATCACAAATATTATTGATAGGGTAATCAATCATTCGATTGAATCTACCCTCATTAAAATCATTCATCACTTTTTGTGGAACCCTAAAAAGGTTCTCTATAAAACCCTAACCTAAGGGTATGTAAATATTGACTATGAAACCCTAGTCTTCTTAGGGTTATTGAGAACCCTAACCTAAGGGTATGTCAATATTGATTATGAAACCCTAGTCTTCTTAGGGTTATTGATGAAATCTAGAAAATACTTCTTTTGATGTTTGGGGTTTTGGTATTGTTATGGAAACCCTAGTCCTTTAGGGTTTGTTGTATATTGAAATCCTAGATCTTTATGGTTTTGGTAAATTACGGTTTATGAGAAAAACCCTTATAATATCTATAGTAAGCTCCTAGGAATGAAACCCTAGGTGTATATTTATCTATTTGATTGAAACCCTAGACTGATCAAAATTGCTTTATGTCTAAAAATATTGATACTTGTGTCTTGGGTTTTTCCGATAGATGTTGTTGTGATATTCTTGTGCATGATTATGAAATACGAGATATGTATATGTGTTAACCTAATTGTTTATGCTCATAGTTCTAGGTTTTGTAACTAAGCCCTAGTAGAAGTTTGATATTCTAGGATATGGTGTTATTGTTTCAAATGTGGTGATAAAGTCTAGTGGTTACAAAGATTTGGTCATATTGTTAAAACTTAGATAATACTATGATTGGATTGTTATTGAATCACTGATATCCAATGCTTTGTATCTCAAAGATGGATTCTAGGGTTTGCAATATATCATAGAAAAGTATGTCATGTCTCTAGATATAATGAGACTGATGTCTTGATTTAGTTACTTTAAAAGATGTGATCTAGGTTTTATAACAAAAACCGAGCAATAAGTTGATATTTAGAATGTAAAAAGACATGTCTCGTGAACCTAAATAAGTTTAGCTATTTGATGATTTTGATATAGTTAAATTCATGCTCTATATAGGTATTTGGTTGTACTTCCAGGTTTAAGTTGTGTAGATACATAATCTTCAAGATGTTTGTAAGTAAAATTGACTTGATTGGTAAGCACGATGAAGGAAGTTATATGAATGATGATGATCAATATGACTTTGATAAAAGGAATGAAGCCATGAAATACTCTCTGATGATATAAAAAGTAGTTGATCTCCCTAAGTTAAGAGGGAGAATGGATAAAAGAAATGATATATATCTCTAGTTAAGAGGGAGGGCATATCATGATAGTCATGATGGATGTTTGGGATCTGCTATGATTTCATGGATGAGTAGAAAGAATGAACTAGTTGCATTAAGTAGTGTTGAAGCAAAATATGTTGTTGCATGTAAAGTAGGAAAGGAAGTTGTATGGTTGAGGAAACTTCTGCCAGATTTGTTTTGGAAGCCTCTATGCCCTACTGTGATAATCAAAGCAACATCAAGATTATTGAAGACCCCAAAGGTTTGTGTTTACTTATGTGTATTTTAAAGTTTGTTACTAATTGGGTTTGTTTTGTAGAAGAAAATCTCTCGAAGTTTTGGAAGCATGTTTTTCATATTTGATGTTATTAATCTGTTTGATCGAGGGAGATTTGTTGTTACCGATTTGAATAATCGGGAGTGTTAAGGAATCATGTGTAATACAAAATGCTTGGGAGGACATTTGGTTAGCCTGTGTGTTGATGTCTAGTTCCCAAAGTAGGGAGGGTGGTGTTGGTCATAGAGATCTGACCTTGCATTACACACCTAGATCCATGGGTTAATGGTTAGTAAGTAAGCATGATGGTACCTAGACTGGATGAAAGCTTTAGTCCATCTTAGTCCCACCCAGATAAATTTCCCTGGTTAGGAATCTAGTTCGTAGCACTGAGTGTGCCTAAACTCTTCATGGTTCATGTGTTTTGATATCTTCCATGTACTTGTATATATGTGATTATTAACACCTCCCTAGTTAAGAGTGTTGAAGAATGTAACTAGGTTTGATGTTCATAATCATATCTGAGTCATAATGAAATGTATTTATCAAAAGAAAGAAAAGAAATTTTTTATTAGTATTAAAGTGACTTATTAAGCATAGGTTTCATGGTTGGGTCATCATTTTCTAGGTCAAAGTCCCCATTGAGGACTTCTAGGTTTTATCTGGAGTCATTAGAGTCATTTTCCATTTTATATGACCCTTATTGGGCTTTTGTATCATGGAAAAAGAACTATTATTGAGTCAAATAAGTTGTTTGTCACCTCCACACCAAGTCGGCCCTTGCATGATGAAGTTGGCCTACACTAGGGAAATTAGACCGAAAGAAAAGGCTATATATAGAAGTGTAGTTCGATTCATTTGGAGTATCACTCACATAAGTTTGATATACAAGAAAAAAAAGCAGAAAAGTGCAAAGTTGCAAAATAAGGAGAAGGATAAAAAAGAAAGACAAAATCGAAGTTTTGGGCTATCTCTCTCTCACACGTGCGAAATTACTGGGCTACTGCTGGGGTCGAAAATCTCTATTCTACTGCAGGTCAAAGTTTTGTTGTTAGGTCGAAGTTCTATTGTTGGAAGGTCGAAGTTTTTCTGCTGCAAGGTCAAATATATACTGCTACAAGATCAAAATTATAGGTCAAAGTTGCTTCTACAGGATTGAAGTTCTAGGTTGAACTTGCTGATTCAAAGACAAAGTTCTAGGTCGAAGTTGTTGCAGGAAGGTTATCATCTGAAGAGGAATGAATGGATGGCTTGGTGAATGGAGGAAGTCTGTGTCTAGGTCAAAGAGTCTTGGATTATCTTCTCTTGTCTTATGAATCTACTGAATGAAGAGTTCTTGACTGGGTTTTCCCCTAGATAAGGGTTTTTCCTTGGTTGTGTGCCTACATCTGGTGTCTTTGATCTTCGTGTTATGGTTTTGTTAATTAATTTATGAATCAAGATAAAAGAAGAACATAAGAACATCACAAGTAATTATCAACATAAAGAAAATATTTCTTCCTTTCTGATTTTCCAACAATCTGCTGCATTGATTTTCCCTTCGAGGTTTTTCCAGAGACCTTAGTCCAAAAATTATTCTATCAATTTTATTGTGTGTGCATATATTTCTTAGTTCCTTTTTTGATTTTCCGCAACATATTTTTTTGGTGAAGATGAAAATTGTGAATTATTTTTTAATTTATGTAAACAATGAAGTTGCTTACAGTTAGGATAATAATATCCAGTAATTACAATCAAGGAATTTTCACATGGTATAAGAGAATTGAAGATCAAATCGTAGGTTCAAAGGCTAAATATCAATAGATCATTTAGTTTAAAAGAGATATCTGAAGCATAGGGATCATATATGAACATGCCATCTAGGCATTGTGAATTTTTGGGTAAGAAAATCGATTTCCAGAGGAAAAGTGTATGAAAAGTTTGATTTTCCCAGAGCATAATTCCAACACATAGTGGATTTTCTGGGAAGCAGTATGGTGAGCATATCAGTTGATTCGTTGAGCATATTTGGCTGTAGAAGTATTACATAGAGGGTCTCAGTTGTATATTTGTCGAGGGGAAGAAAGAGAAAAACACAATGAGAGAAATTTCTAGAATTTCTCAATGGGTTTCCATATCTAGTTTTCAGGAGGAGAGCTAAAATTTCTAGTTGCAACAGGTTGTACGAGTTTTCCAGATTGGCCAGTTCAAGTTGGATAGATTATAAGTCGTGTGATAATTCCAAAAGAAGGACATCTAAAAGGCTGAACAAATAGTATCAGTGAATATGGAGGTAGTGTATTAGTTGGATAAGGAATTCCAAAGGCATATTTGCACATTCCTAAAGGAGTGCAAGTAGTAGAAGAAAGGCCAAGCATGAAGGAGATCTTTTTTCCTCATACTCTCCTTAAGAATCATTTTTTTATTCTCAAATGGATTCTAGTATAGTTTTACAATGACATCCCTCATTTTCTCTGTTGTACTCTTTTTTGCAATCTGCAGAAAAATATGGTCTCTAACTCTGTCAAGAACCATCCCTTTGCCTTGGCCATATCCTTCCTATACTTGTAGAACTAGATAGGGTCTACCAGTACAGTTATGATTGTTGTCATGAAATCCTTCAGGCCATGCTCATATAAAAGGAATTGCATCATATCCTTCCAGAAACCAAATTTTGAGGCCTCGTCAAGTATATCCTAATCTCTAAGATGCTACGACCATCTTTGTGAAACTCAAATAACTTGAGATTAAAACTGGAAATCTCCTTCTCACTACAAGGAAAAGACCCTCTAGCAGATGTTTTTGAGGAACCACAAAGAAAAATACCCCATACATCTGTTTCTAGCGGAGGTTACTAGAGGAGGTTGGCGGGCGGAGGGTTTTGTGGATGTTTTCCTATCGGTGCTCTTATCGTTAAAACTCGCCCCGGTGCTCTCAAAAAAAGAAAGCACTGGTGCAGACAAAATCATTGGCACACCAGACACCGTGCACTCTGTACACACCCACTCGGTTTGTCATAATATAATAGAGCATCGGTGCCTCACAACTCGTCTGCGCCAGTGCATTATAAAACACAATGCCAACACTGAAACCACCCAGTGCGGTAGACAGAAACTGCACCGGTGCATCATAAAAAATGCGCCAAAACACAAACCGACCAGTGCGTTTGTAGCAAACAGTATTGGTGTGCCTATAAACAATGCGCACCGGTAAGAGGTTAAATTAAAAAAATATTTACGACAAAAAACCCGGATTTTTCAGTTTTCCAGTGCTCTTGAGCTATCAATTACTGGTGCGCACGATACCATAGAACGCACCGGTGTGCACCGAACATTGGCACACCGGACAACGTGCACGAAGTACACACACCGTCGGGGCGTCCAATTACTGTAACGCACCGAGGCGTCAATACTCTTCTGCGCCAGTGCATCATAAAACATCGCGCCAAAACATAAACGAGCCGGTGCGCTTCTTCTCTAAGAGTACCGGTGCGCCAAAAACCACACGCACTGGAATAGTGTTATATAAAAACAAAAAATTAAGGCCAAAAAACCGGTGCTTTGCGACTATTACGCACCGGTGATTTACCATTACACCGCCCCGGTGCATCATCAAATTTTCGCGTTGAAACTGAAACATCCCAGTGCGCGGTTAGGGAAATGCCTCCGCGCGTTATAAACAACGCGCCAAAATTGATACCACCCGGTGCGGTTTTATTTAACCGCACCGGTGCGCTTATAAAACCCCATGCACCGAAACAGGGTTAATTAAAAAAAAATTACGGCCAAAAAACTTCATTATTCACTTTCCTTAGTGCTCCAGAGCTCTCAAGCCCCGGTGCTATTTCCTTATTTCTGATCCGCCCTGACATCGGTGCTCTCATTGCACCCATTACACGCACTGATGCTCTACATTGGCCACCAATCTCCAGCTTGCATTTTGAAAAACAGTGGGCAAATTTTATTTTCCAAATTTTACAGCGAATATGCCTCCTTGACGGTGAAATGCATAGGTATTTTTCTAGTTTTTCTATAATTAAGCCTTTTAGCGGATTAGAAATTGAAATAAACTTAAAAATAAACATTAAAAAAGAAAAAAAATAAAATTTGTCACGCGGTGCGCTCGAGTTGTTCGGCTCGCATCGGATAGCGATGCTACTTGTAAAATTTACACCGCTACCGTTGCTAACGGTAACCGCACCGTTTTAGGGGCGGTGCCGGAAGGTGCCCCGAATAATTTTAAACTAAAAATAAAAAAGAAAAAAGGCGGTGCACTCATTTATCCAGGCGCACCGTTGACCCCGAAAATCACAGTGCGGTGCGTTGACTTCATTTTCCACCCGGGTTTATGTCAGCGCACCGCATTTTGCATTCTGAGAGGGTCAACAGTGTGGCTGGGCAAAATACCGCACCGTCAACTATTTCATTGTCATGAAGTCAGTGCGCTGACACAACTGTACGCGCTGGGGCGTATATTTCAGTCAGCGCACCGCTATTCTGAATTATATACAGTCCACGGTGCTTGAAAAATAGACATCTGCACCGAATCCGGTGCAGTCTGTTTCATTAGGGGCCCCGGGGACGGTGCGCTAAAATATTAGGACGCACCGGCACCGGTGCGTGACTGTTTTTATGGAGCACCAGCTTGTATGTTTTTTTTTTCAAAAAAAATTATATATGTATATTTATAAATACATTTCTATTTTAATAAAAAAGAATTATTTAATATGGCAATGATTCAGAGAGAACAGGAGCAACAGCAGCAACAACAAGCAAAACAATATGACATGATTCGCCAATGGGAGGCGAGAGAGAGGGAGAGAGATGGATGTCCTCGCCCTATTACTGCAGATACCTGGGAGATCCTTATGCAGGTAGGCCTCCTCAAGTTCTATGAGGAGGCTATTTCCGGCCTAAAGGCCCATAGTGTGCTTTTGAGACATCTTATCGGGAGGTGGAATGCCCATCGACAGGCTTTTCAGGTTGGTCCTGACCAGTGGTACACACCCACTGAGGACATTTATTTTATTATAGGACTATCAAGGAGAGGGGTGGATTTTCCCTCATTCCCAGACGTGCCAGCTGGTTGTGTAGCAGGGATTCAGTTAGTTTACTCCTAGAGATACATTGGAGCACATGTACTGTCTCCTTTAGAGTTTCAGGTACCTGGAGGTCAGTTACGTATAGGTGCTTTTAGTAGACAGGACGTGTAGTGCCTCTCTATTATCGCTTCGATCATTTCGCACAACACTAGTGACAGGCAATGCATTAGTTGCTCGCTTTTATATTACGTTGATTCTTTAGTACAGCAGCCACAACTTGTCAAGTGGTCTGCCATTTTTTTGCGACAGTTTTGTACGGCCTTAGATAGATGTTGTGCTCATGCACAAGGGAGGGTCAACTTCCCTTTTGCTTAAGAGCTGTTTTGTTTATTTTTTGAGAGGTTTCCAGAGATGAGACCTAGTTTTGTTTGACAGCCTCGTAGGCCGATGTTCGAGGCCTGGATGCGCATGTGGGGGCAGATGATGCCCAAGTGGGGAGACACTATGTTTCCAGTGAGGATATCACATGATTCGTTGGACTTACTAGCCAGTGTTGGCGGGCTGCATCCCTTCATTATGGTCCCATGTCCTTATGCTGGACTAGATTGGCGAGGGTGTCCCAATATCCTCTTCACTGCTGATGAGTCGCTAGATGATAGAGGTAATATTACTGCTTTATTTATATTTATTCTAACATGTTATTTAACTTGTTTTTATTAAATTGTGTAATGAAATTGTCTAATTATTGTTGTGCACTTGTATATATTTTGCAGACATTAGCTCTTTTGATGGCGATGAGATGCCGGATCCACCAAATGATCCGAGTGTCGATCCTGATGATTACGATCAGGAGATGGCTGATGCGCTGAAGGATGAGGCCGGTGGTGCAACAGAGAGACATGTTGATCCTGCGCCTCATGGTGCACCGGTACTGCCTTTTGCCAGGTGTGGTCGACCTGAGACCAGATACCGGATGGAGTTGGGCAGCCAACTTTGTGGATTGATTTCAAATGTGGGCATCAGGCCCGCTCATTACAGAGAGATACAGGGCGATGATAGACTGTTACGGATGTGGAGAGGCATGTCGCGTGACATGTATGGCCTAATGCGGCATGTCGTAGGAGCTACGACAAATGTTATGCGATTGAGGAGGATTGTCCGTAGCTATAGGCGTAGTTGAGCTGCGGCACGTGATGGACAGTCTGCCAGTAGCGACTCAGATGCATCTCGTGATCGTTCACCTCGCGGCACACCTGATGATCAACATGAGGCTCCACTGGCAGCATCTGACACTAGTCATCATGGAGATGAGGCAGGACCATCAGCCACGTCCAGTCAGCAACCTGTAGCATCCATCATGAGTACTAGTCATGATCATCATGAGCAGGCTGGACCATGGACCGCCGAGGCTGCAGTACTATTGACTGAGCAAGCCTCCACTACTACTGTGCCTCATATTGATCATGTTGTACTACCACCATCGGATGCATCCATCAGTACTAGTGATCATCATGATCATGAGCAGGCTAGTCGACCGTCGACTGTCGAGGTTGCACCCAGCTTTACTGAGCAAGCCACATCCACTTGTACTAGTGTCATTGATGTTGTTATACTACCACCGGCGCTCGATCCATGACATTTATTACGTTTGGTTATTTTTAATATTATTCGCTATATATATATATATATATATATATATATATATGGTCCATGTATTTTATGTTCATGTTGCAGTTGTACATAATTTTCATGTTGATGATCATCATGATGTGGCGCATATTGTTAGTCATGTTAGATATTTCCATTTAATATTTAACTTGCAGATAGATGTGTATATGTGATAGGTGCATGAGTTATTTGACATTATATTGAGATGTATATTTGATTTTTGTGTTGTGATGATGTTAATATATAATGTTAATTTGATGTTAATTGAATGTGTTTATTAGTCGAATATGATGTTTGTACGATGGTTATCATGATCGTGATGATGTTTATTAATTAATTTAATATTATTAAATGACCATGATATTTATTCAATATTATGTCGTGAATGTAATTGTAATTTAAATTTTAATTCTATGTAAAATTGTAAAATTGTATTTGTAGTTGTACTAATTGTAATTTTAAGTGTAATTGTATGTAAGATATTTATTAATGAAAAATTTTAATTGTAATTGTAATATTTAATTTATTCTGAAATGATTGTAATTGTATATATGAAAAATTGAAAAATTGTAATTGTATGTAAATTTCACAAATTGTAATTGTATTTGTAATTGTAATTTTAATTGAATTGTATGTAAAATATTTGTAAAATTGTAATTGTAATTCTATGTAAAATTGTAAATGTAATTGTATTTGTAACTGTAATTTTAATTGAATTGTCCGTAAAATATTTGTAAAATTGTAATTGTAGTTGTAAATGTAATTATATGTAAAATTGTAAATGTAATTGTATGTAAAATTAAAGTTGTAATTGTAATTCTAATCGTAATTCATGTATGTGAAATTAGTGTAAAATTGTAATTGTAATTTTAATTAATGTAATTGTATGTAAAATTTTAATTTGTATTAATGTGAAAATTTTAATTGTATTAATGTGAAATGATTTTATTAAAATATTTAAATTTGTAAATTTGCAAATAATTGTAAAATAACAAATCTAGAATAATGCGAATTTTTGTAACATAAAGTTTAGAAAATAGTGAAAATAAATTCATGTACTTTATAATTATCATTATTTTATTACGATCTTACATATATAAAGTTTACAAAAAATAATGAAACTAAATTCATGTACTTTATAATTATTATTATTTTATTACGATCTTACAAAAAAAAAAAAAAAAAAAAACTTTAAAGAGTCCGGTGCGCTTATCATCCTAACAGGCCCCAGTGCGTCGTATTAATACAACGCACTGGTGGGTCACATTTCTGCGCACCGGAAACAAATAAACACAAATACAAAAAATGCAACTCTATTTTGTTTAAGTAAAAAATAGCGGCAATTTGAAAAATGGGCGGCAAAATATTTTCAAAAATCTAATTTGATAAAATAATTCTTTAAATACTAAACACTTTTCATTATTTCACTATTTTTGCTAAAAATTTTCAATTAGATTTTTGTAGGAGACAGACCTAGAGCAAGAGAGCACGAGGGCACTGTGGATGGTGAAATACGTTCGAACAGAAGTATTCAGACAATCAGAAACCAAAACTCTGGTGATTCAAGCCCTTTATCATAGAATTTCAAACCATTTCGTGATTAAATTTAATTCTTTTTTTTTTACTTTTTTCTGCAGTTTTTTATTTTTTCCTGCAGTTTTATCCATTTTTACCCTGAACCCTTCATTTTTTTTGTTTTTTCCCTTTCTTCTCCCTGTTTCTGTGATTTCAGAATTAGGGTTTTTCATTTTATATTGATGTCCAACCCATGGGACGACTTGCATAGTCAGATCCCAATCTATTCGGCCATTGCGTGAATTTTTGAAAAAATGGATTTTTATTTATCGGTGCACCCTGCGTACGCCACCGCACCAATGCTATGTATTATTACAACACACCACGCAAGCTCTGTGTCGTAAAAAATTGAAAACATTTTTTTAAATCCATGCGCCAAATCTGAAATAGGGCACCGGTGCTCTCTTTAACTGGGAAAGCACCGTATGGTGTATTACACTGTTTTTGTGGTGCGTTTATAATACCCCACGCACCATTAGGTCTATTACACTGTTTTTGTGGTGCATTTATAATACCGAACGCACCGTACGGTATATTGTTTTGTGGTGCGTTGTTAATATATCCACGCACTGGTGGCGGTGCATATTTCATGAAAGGCGTATCGGTGTCTCGAGATTTGTTTTCTACCTGAAAAGTTGAGAATTTATTTATAAATATATTAATGAATGATATGCTACAGGTTTCAAATTGATAAAGAAATGACTGACAAGATATGAAGTAACAAAAATACTGTTAACACATCAAGAAAAGCAAAAAAGGCAAGTTCTTTGTAAATTTTCTATAAAAAATATTATTTTTGAACTATATGTAACTTTAACTAATATGTATTGTTTACTATGTATCATGTAGAGCCACAAAATGATGCAGCTCGATATGATTATTTCTGATCTACAACCAGAAGAGCGTAAAAGTTTAATGGAAAAATTGCAAAAAGATGAATCGGGTTAATGAAACAATACTATCGATCCAATATGAGTTTCTTTTTTTAATTATCATTAATAATATACTTAAAATTATTAGATAAAATGTGTCAAACAGTCTACTAATTCACATCTGTTTAATGTTCTACAGGGACCAACAACTCAGAAAAGGAATGTTGTTCTAAGAAAGGAAAAAAAATAGAACATGAAAATGAAAATGAATTGCTCCTTGGCTCATCTGGAGTGGTGCTGGAAGTTAACGAAAGGGGGAATTTTTTTTACAAAATTTTGAGGGATCTAGTGGAACGAATACAACAACGTGCTTCAAATGTAATATGTAATCATTGAATTTTTCGATCATTAGGTACAATAAATAAACAATTTAGCATTAAATATTAATTTTCAAGAATTTTCTTGCAGAAAAGAAAAGAAAATGGAACCCATTTAGAAAATAGAATAGGACGACGAGGAAGAAAATGGTTGATCTCTTAGTTTGTGAGTAATTGTTATTTACTCATAACAACTTAACTATATTTCATTTTTGTATTTTTTAAGTTGTTTTACAAAAATCATTATTGAATGTCTTCAAACAGGTGCTAACATACAAAGAAGAACCATCAAACGAATTGATTGAAATTGGGTTAAATATGGGTTGTGAGTATATGTTGGCATATCAGAATTTAATTGTGGAATTTGTAAGCATCTATCGATCTTGTTTTAATTAACTCTGTCTATAATTAATAGAACAAAAACATCTTTTATATTAAATATATGATTTGTTATGGGGTATAAAACTTGCAGGAAACAAAGTATGGAACTGCGCCAACAAATGAAATTTTGAAAGATGGCATGGTACATGGTTTTGAAAGAATGTGTGTAGTTTATGAGTCAATTTTTGCTATGGTACGTCATTTTTCTTTTCGATTTACATTGATGTATATTATTTAATATTGAAATTTTCATTATTCTCACCAATGTATATACACTCATTTCAGTTTATTTTTATGTTTGTAGATGGAAAGTGAAGAAGAAGAAAACAATCAACGCCGTGAACACAACATTCCTGAAAATAATCCAAGTCATGGAAGTAGCTCTAACAGTGACAGCAGTTCAAGCGAAGAATGATGATCACTATGTAATTTGGATATCAAAGCAAGGCGTTTTATTTTTTGAAATATGTCTGTGAAATCAGACATTTTGTTTAATGTAATGGACATAGTGTCCCAATTGAAAGACAAAGGGATACGAATAATTGTCCCATTTTGTATGATAAAGGCCGTCTTATATATATATATATATATATATATATATATAATCATAAAATATGTTTTAATTTATTCTATTGTGTTCTCCATTGTCGCTATTGCGTTCTCCATTGTCGTTCTCAAATGCACTAATAAAAATTTAATTCATATGAATATTGTTATAAGATTATATATATGTGTCGACTTTTGATGAATAATGAATTTAAAAAAACCACAATAATTCTAATATGATATAACAAATTAATCCAAACAACACATTCAAATGCATTAATAAAAATGTAATTAATATGAATATTGTTATAAGATGTGTCGACTTTTGATGAATAATGAATTTAAAATAATCACAATATTGGACTGTCAGAGGTGGATGTTTCTAAAAAAACAAAATGAAAACTGGTGTGTTTATGTGTCTATATGCACCGGTGAGTTTATGATTCTATGGGCACCGCACTAATACCGATTCCAGTTATAAATATCGGTGTGTTTGTGTGATACTGCGCACCGGGGCATTTATGTATCTATAAGCACTGCTGCATTTGTAGATGCCATGTGCACTGCACGAATACCGATACCAATTATAAATCTCGGTTCCTTTCTATGATACGGAGCATCGGTGCCTCATAAAGATACACACCGGTGCACTTATACGACCTATGGGCACCGCTCAAATCCCAAGACCAATTAGAACGGCCCCATGCATTGTATCACCAACACCAGGCCCGATGCTGTTGTTTTCCTTAACAACCCTGTGTATTCTCCTTCGAATGCCCCGGTGTGTTGTCTATCGATACGCACCGGTGCGTTAAAACCTGATAAGAGCACCGATGAAAAAACATCCGTAATAACCTTTGGCAGCCCATTTTTTTTTAGTTGTGTTGAATTTCTGTTAAAAGCTCCACCAAAACCTCCGTTACCAGAAACGGATGTGGTAGCATATGTTTTTTTGACAAATTTAGCCAATTTTATAACACTAAAAACCTCCTTTATAACCTCCGCTAGAGGGTCTTTTCCTTGTAGTGAAATATGCAGAGGGGTGAAGGTTTGACTCCCTATCTCACTATAATTCATAATTTCCGAGATGAGCTAGTAGTTGTAGTTAAGAAACCAGAAGATAATTAACTTATGTGAATAGCTCTGAATGGGTTTAACAGAGAGTAGGCAACGCTTATTTAGGGGATTACTGTATGAGATATACTGCTTGATTGGGAACACTTATGGAGTGATTTGACACAAGAGGAGCTAAGGCTCAGCCTTGTCTAGGGTACTACCAACAACAAAAATAGAGGGCCGAAGGTTGAGAAGGAGGACAATGTAGCCCTTGTAAGTAAGGGAAAGGAAAAGTAGGGTCCCATTTAGGGACAAAACTTAAAGGGAGGCAAAAATAAGAAAAATGACACGTCGAAGGTCAAATGCTTCAAATGTGGTGAGTTTGGTCACTACGTCACCCAATGTCCCAATATAAATAAGGAGAAGAAGGGGGAGTAGTAGACAGTCGCTTCGGTAGAGATAGATGAGTTGAACGCCATGATGGAGGACTTTGCATTGATAGTAGCTATACTTCCAGATGGAGGAGGAGCATGAGGTTTAAGAGTTACAGGATTGGGTGGGGTCCGAGGAGGCACATCATCAGGCAAGTGTTTAGTCATGGATCATTATCTTAGCTACGAGGGCCCACAATATTTAGTAGCAAGAGGATCGAGATGTCAGCAAGGCACAGTCAGATCTTGAGGGACAATGTAGAGCTAGTTGCAATCAAAGACTCAAGGGAAAGTTGAAAAAGCTAGTAGCATGGACAATAGATCATTTTTTAGTTGCAGTAGTTGTAACAACACCAACAACATGAGATTAGATGCAACGTAGACAATATTGGCAGTAATGCAGGGAGGCACAATGAAGTGTGAAAAACAACACATATGAAGAGTGATTCAAATACAGGGTTAGCAAGTGAATCAGGGTATTTGGAGTAGCTTGGTTTATAGTGAAAATACATTGCAGATGTCAGACGCCAACAACGTGGTCCAACTACATAGGAGAGATGTAGTGGAGTGGAGGGAACACCTTCCTCACTAAGAGGGAGTGCTAGTTTTTTTATGGATTTGGTAGCATAATACAAGTGTTCTAGTCCTGATTTGTGTTTAAGAGGCTAAGGAACACGAGAGCTCCAAAACCCAGAAAAGGTTTCGCAATATAAGCTTGTGAAACACCTTAATTAAACTAATTAGCCACCATTTAAATATTTCCTGAGTCTAACTTAGGAAAAATGGTCAATTAAAGTGAATTAATTAAGGAGATTGATTTATTCTCTACGGACTTCTAGAAATCAAACGGATCAAGTATGAGATGGTATTATTCATTGACGAGGATTTAATCATGGTCGTTGGTGCTCCAAAGAGAGATTATAAGAGCAAGTCAATGGGATGGAGAGAGACATAAGAGGGGAGTGAGTTACCTTGGTAGATCAAGCTATCCAATTGTCATGATTCAACAAGGAAGAAGAGTTCAAGCTAGAAGGAGAGCATCAGTGATTGAGCGAACAACAAAGAAGAATTTCATAGGATTTTCCCAACAATTTTCCAGTTCCAGAGAAGCAGGAAAAAGGGAGGAAAATTTAATTTGTAGAGAGGTAGAGAAGACAATGTGAGCAACCAAAAAAACCAGTGTGAGTTTCAAAAAGAGATTCATTTCAATTTTTGGAGGTCGATAGATAGCCCATAAGGTAGAGTGAGTCATTTCTAGAGGAAAAAGGAAACTTGACAACTTAGTTGGAGATGATTAGTAGGCAGTGTGAATTTCCCAAGTCAGGCAGTGCAAATTCCTGAAGTGCAAGTTTTCTAGTGGTGTTCGAGTAGGCCAGAGGTAGGCCGTATTATTTTGCAGAGGGAGAAATTTTCTCCTAATTATTTTGACCAGTATACTTGTTGGTGGATTTCTGGTTGGGAATCTATATTATTGTACTCTCAAAATTTGTTGCATAATAATAAAATAGACCCTCATCTGTTGCACCGATTTTCCCTTTAGATATTTTCTTGGGATGCTAGTCCAAAAATTATTGTGTCGATTTTATTGTGTGCACATCTATTTCTCAGTTCCTGATTTTATTTTCTGCAACACATTTTTTTAGTGAAGATTACAATTGTGAATTATTCGTTAATTGTCATAAATAATTAAACTGCTAACAATTACGAGAATAATATCCAGTAATTGCAATTAAGGAATTTTCACAATACATTTCTCTAGATAAATTCAAACCCACCTCCTTTGAAGTGGAAACCCACATTCTCTCAAATCAAACCTAGCAGGTATGATATGAATATACTTAATCTATTTCAAATGAATCAACCTTCTCTGTATATCGTTTCACACTTGGAAATCAAATCGATAATGGATCTCAATATATATCATGCCAAATTTAGTACTTAACTTTGCCTTAAACTCATTCAATAATGAAAAAATCTTGTAAGAAAGAATCACATCATCCATGTAATGTGCAAAAATGAGAGTAGACATTCAAATATGCTTATGAATGATTGAGTCCTTTATTAAACAGCTATTAATGTGTTGATACCATGCTCTAGAATATTTTTTCAATCCATACAATGCCTATTCTAACTTGCAAATTATCTATTCCTTGAATTTTTAGATATAACCTTCAAAATGTTGCGTATACATAGATACATCCTCTTCCAGATTGTCCAAATAACATCTCTTGACCAAAATATCCCATGATTTTATGGATTATAAAATGGTAAATACATGAATCACTTTCATAATTAAGCACGATGCATTTGCTATTTTTTGGATCAAGCTTCCTTTTATAGTCATTTGGAACTTGGGAATAAGATGGACACTCAAAAACCCTTGGATGCCAAACATTTAGCATTTTTTAGTATAGATGAGATCAATAAAATATTAATTTTAGTGAAATAATGAAATAAGGTAACACAAAATCACTTAGACAAGGAAAATATTGGTAAAACTTTGATAGTGTTTCAAGGAAACATCCGTAGGGCAAGGTATAAGAATTTTGTTTTTCAATGAACTAGATGACAATATTATCAGATTATTCTTACAGCACTACATCCTCTAGGAACCGTATATCTATATCTAACGTGGTATTCTTACATATGTTACATGAACTTCCATGGTTGTGTAAATCTACACCGATATACAAACTACCAAAAAAATTATGTGAAGTAAGTTTTGGATTTTACAATATAATTTTCTTTTAAATTATTGTTACAATTATAACAATCTCTACTTCGAAAACAACATATTTGATACCTTCCCCAAGACCATTCATCATCATTTTTGTAAGCCAAGTGAAGCCAATCACCATTGTAATTTCTCTAACAATACAAGTTTTGTAAACATGCTTGTATTATTTTCTTGAGTATGGATTTTCTTAAGATCTCCTCCACCTTTACCAATAACCTGTCTTAAAAAATGGTATTTAATATCAATATGATCAATATTACTATCATAAGCTTAATTTGTATCAAAATGGAAAACACTTTGAATATCACAAAATACATTCACATTGTCTTGCATTCTTCCAAACTCACCCAAAAGACCCTTCAACCGAATTGCCTCTTTATATGCATGTGAGACAACGATATAGTTTGCCTCAATAGTGTATAAAGTAACTAGCTCTTGAAGCTTTGACATCCAACTAATAACTCCTCCTACAAGAGTAAAGACACAATGAAAGTATATCTCTTGTCGAAATTACCTGCAAAATATGAATCAACATAACGAGAAACATAATCACTACAAACATTAAAGGTGATGCAATAATCAATTGTTCCTCCAAGATACTAAAGCACCAACTTCACTAATTTCCAATGCTCTCTGCATGTATTTTCCATGTATCTACTAATAACGACAACTACATGTGAAATATCCGATCAATGTACATACTATTGCATACATTAAACTTCACATTGTACTAACATATGGTACAAGAGATATATAATCATTTTATGATTCACTATTTAGACATAAAGAAAACTTAAAATGGGAATATAAAGGGACATTTATAGGTTTCACATTATTCATACTGAATTTCATGAGTACTTTATCCACATTCTTCTGTTGCGATAACTTGAGTTTACCTTTTTTTCTTCTATTTGTGTATTTCTATGTCCATTTTTTTTTCTATTGCTATATCTTTCATTTTGAAAATTCCTAGCCAATTGAGCCTTTAACATGTTGATCTCAACCATGCTTTTTCTTGCAACAGGCATATTGACAACATAAAATTCCAAGATAGCGAATCTACTATTCAAAATTTTGAAGCAAACACAATAATCATACTCCTAGTATAATCAAGTCTCACTATGAAGGAATTTCTTGTACCATTGACTAGGACATTATTTTAGACTATACAATGATATTTTCAACTTGCAAATAATCCTTTTATTGTGATGTTGAACAAATATTTATGATTGTTCCATGTATATTTCTGTTGATTTTTCTAGCTCGAGTTGGTATTCATAATATATATTTTATCCCTTGAAATATATATCATAATTGTAAGATATGTTATTCATGTCATTTTCATTGATTATACCTTGAAATAATTATTATAAGACATGCTCTTCATGTCGGTATCAAAAGATAAAATTTAGAAAATTGAATTTTGAATTTTTGGCTTCAAAATTGTCAAGTTGGCTATCCCTTAAGTCAATTCGGCCCCAATGACACCCCCATTCATACATGAAAAACACTATATATAAAGCATTTGAAATCTTCCACAATGCACCATTTGACCTCACACAAGACAAACAATATTATGGGCATCTCAACGAAGAAGAAGAAGGACGTGTTCATCTCTAACATTTATCTCTCTCTCTCTCTATCTTTACTTCAGACGTGTTAACTTCTGGAAAATTTCTCAGAAACATGTCCAATTTGTGGACGATAGTTTTTGGGAAGTAGGTCAAATTTCGGGACGACAGTTTATGGGCAACAGGTCGAAATTTTGGGAAAATTTTTTCTGGGAAACATGGCCAAGTTTTTGGGCAACAAGGTTGAGTTTATGAGCATATTCTGGGAGGCCAAAATTCATCCTAGAAAATCATAGAGGGGCATAGTTAAAGGGCATACCTTTAACTTGAAAAGAGGGATACTTGACCAGGTTTGACCATATCATTGTTGGTCATTTTGACCTTATAGTTGAGTAGTCACATTAGGTGTATATCTTGTTGAAATGGATAATTTATCTAAGGAAAAGGTTGTCAAGTTTTTCCCCTAAGTGGGGTTTCCCATGGTAAATCTTGTGTTATATTGTGCACTGTGATCTCTACTGTCCTTGTGCCTTTATGGTTGAATTTATGAGGTAAAATTGCTTAATGATAAACTGCAGTTTTTAAAAGAAGATCTACATAATTAGAAATAATTATCAATATTTTAGAAATTTATGCTTGTATCTATTACACTTGTAAATAAACATGGTATTAGAGCTTTGGTGAAGGAAAGGAAATTGAGATCACTTTGAAGAAGATTTTAAGAAGCTTTGAAGAAGACCTATATCTACAATATATTTACTTATCTATGATCATTGGTTCCTCTATGAAGTTTGAGAACAAATTGGGATGAGCTACAAATTCAGGGCTTGGAAGATAGCTATTTACCTTATTCTTGCAAAGAATGATATCTTGGGTATTTTGAAAGGCAAGGTCACTGAACCCTCATATAATGAAGGAAAAAGAAATATGAGAGGCATGGCATTAAAACTATGATCATAATTTTGGACTCTATCAAAGATCATTTGATTCCTTATGTTGCAAGTATTGAATCTTCAACACAGATATATGATTCCTGAATTGGATTATACACTATCGACAACATCGGTCAACCAATGAGTTTGAATAATGAGCTTTATAATGTTAGAATGATAAGAAATTACATTATAGCCTCATATTTCATGAGGATTTCTCAATTAAGAGATCAACTTCAATCAATTGAAGAAATAATTTCTAAAAGAGAACTAGTGATGAAAACACTTAATGGTTTATCTGACTCGTGGGACTCATTTGCATTAGGTATATGTGCTTGAAAATAAGCTCCAAAGTTTGAATAACTATGGATTTCATGTCCTCAAGAATAATCTAGGCTCATATCAAAAGGAAATATTTAAAGATATGAAGGTGCCTCTCAAGCATATGTAGCACGTTTCAAGAAGGATGGAGGAAGAAATAATTTTGGATTAAAAAGAAGAAATTAAGGAATAATACCTAAAGGAAGAATATATACTCCTCAAGGAAAGAGAGATATGTTAAAATTCCAAGGTTATCATTGTCACAAATTTGGTCACTATAGACGCGATTTTCCTGAAAGATCAAATGATGGAAAGAGAAAGGGAAAGAAATATGCCACTGCAAAAAACATTAAAGAACTTCAAAATAAATCCAAGAATGAATAATCAGGTACAAAATTTTTATTCTATTTTTCTACTCTTACAGGTTCTATTGTAGATAACAATGATTTGTGGCTAGTAGATAGTGGTTCCTCAAGGCACATGATGAGATATCATGACAATGTGACAAGTCTAATGGAAATGAGATTATCCAAAAAGGTATAACTTGGATACAACAACAACTATGCAGTAAAAGGCATTGGGGAGACTTCTATTGAGTTGGAATTAGGTGAAAGTGTTCATCTTACCAACATACTATATTTACCAGGTTTGAAAAAGAATTTGGTTTCCATTTCAAGCTTGGAAGATAAGGGAGATAGAGTAGTATTTGTTGATGTAAAAGTTATTTTATGGACCAAGGGCTCAATTATAGACTCTGCTAGAGTAATTAAAGTTTGTGAAGGACGGTTGTATAGAATATTGAAGCAACCTGCTCAAGCATTAGTACATAATGGCATTAATCCATGTGAGATTTGGCATAAAATATATTCACACCTTCACTATAGAGCTTAGTATTCTTTAAAAAAAATGGTTTTAGGTGTTTCAAATTTATAGGTAGAACATGAGGAAGATTGTAGAGGATGTGTGCTTACGAAGAATGTTAAAAATCCCTTTCCAAGCAGCGAAAGTAGATCCAAGGAAATTTTGGATCTAGTTAATTTGGTGTGCATGGTTCAATTCCAATGAAATATCTTGGAGGCTCTTTGTACTATGTAACCTTTTATTGATGAATTATCTTGTAATACATGGATTTAATTCATGAAGACAAAGAATGAAATTTTCAATAAGTTTAAGGAATTTAAGGCTTAAGTGGAGAAATTGAAAGGAAGGAAAACCAAGATCCTAAGATCTGATAATGGAGGAGAATATACTTCCAAGGAGCTCTTTTTCTTTTGCAAAGAAGTTGAGATTAATAGGTAGTTGATAGTCCCTTACAATCCACAATAAAATGGAGTTGTTGAAAGGCAAAACCAAACCATTGAAGAATCTATTAAGGAAATGATGTAGGATTAAGACGTGCCTATGTTCCTATGGAGTGAAGCATCTACAATAGTTGTGTATATTCAAAATAGAAGTACACATGGAATTTTGGAAGATAATACTCCTGAATAACTGTTCACCAGACAAAAGCCTTAGATTGGACATTTTATAAATTTGGTTGTCCAACCTATATCCATTTACCCAAAGGCATGTGAAAGAATCTAGAACCTCCAAGAAAGAAAATAATATTCATTGGATATGTTGAAAATATAACTAGTTTTGATATTCATAATTTTTGTAATCATTTAAATATGTATCCTATGTAACAAACAAGAGAAGAAAAAAAAAACTTATTATTATAAAGCATGGGTTTCATGCTCATTATTGATGGTATTCTAGGTAAAATCATGTTCTTCATGCTTCCAGGGTTTTTTAGGTCTTATGATTTATTTTCATGAGTAAAAGGAGTCAAAATCATGTTTATAAGACCCTTCTGGGCAATTTTTAATTGTAAAAAAAATTATTTTTGAGTCTTGAAAGTCTGGGAAACTCCAAAAGTACAATTCCGACTTGGCAGTTACAAGTCAACCTAAAGGAGGGAATTTGACCCATTGAGAAGACTATATAAAGGAAGCAGTTCAACCTCATTTGGAACTAACTCACTCAAGAAGCTTGATCTCTCTTGAAAGTTACCAAACCAGCTATGGAACATGCCAAAGGTATAGAACTGGGTGCGGAACAGGCTGAAGGTACAAAACCGGGTGCAGAATAGGCCAAGGTACAAAGTCAAGTACAAAATTGGGTGCAACACATGCTGAAGGTACAAAAACGGGTGAAGAAAAGGCTGAAGGTACATATCTAGGTGTGAAACAGGTCGAAGGTACAGATTTAGGTGCGGAATAGGCCAAAGGTACAGAACTCAGTGCAAACAGGTCATAGGTACAAAACTAGCTGAAGGTGCAGAACTAAGCCAAAGGTGCAGAACTGAGGTAACAATTGCAGGTTGTAGTTGGTTGGCATAGGTTTAAGGAAGGACTTGATGTAAGGGCTAACTTGGTACTTGGAGAAGGACTTGGTCTAGGGTTTGGATCTTTGTGTCTCAATTGAAGAAAATTCTAAGAAGGGAAGAGTTTTTGGGTTTTCCCCTTGGAGGACCCTTTTTCCCTATCTTGGAGCCTAATTTCCGTGTCCTCTATTGTTGTTTCATTCTTGTTATTTTTTTGATTAAAATATATAACTAAATAACCCAATAATAATAACTAAGTTCACAAGAAAATATTAAGGTTAAGGAAAATAAGATTTAAATAATCTACCACTTTCCTTTTTCCAACATGGTTGCAGAGCTAAGGTGAACAAGGAAGGCATATGTAAGGACACTAGAAGGGCTTTCCTATCAAGGGGAAGGAAAAAGGAAACTTCGAAGGAGTGTCTCTTGAAGGAATCTAAGTAAATACTCGTTGGTAGAATATATAATATTATAGGGTTTCTACACTGATGAAGATCAAGACTACATCAATATCATAAGAAGGGTGTTGATCTCCCAAACATAAGTCTATTTAGAAGGCATCGATCTTGGAATCTGTTGGTGGAAGAGTCCTAGGGAACATATTTCATGGAATTCTCTTCAAAGATCTTGAAGGCATCAAGAATGTTGGAGACATCATCAAGAATAATCTTGGGTATTAAGTAAGTATCATATTTTTACATCATTTTTGAATTTGTAGGTCATATTGGTTGTTTTTTCAAGGAGAGAAATAAGCTTGGTGGAGCATCAAATTATCTAGCATGGAAGAAAAGGATTGAACTAATACTCACAAAACAAGACGTAATGGAGTATGATACTGGGGAAATTACTGAACCAAGCAAGCACAAGACACAAGAACTAGCAAAGTAAAATAAAGGGGAAGTAAGGGTTCAAAGGATCATAGTTGAATCAATTAAGGATTATCTTGTTCCATTTTTTGCAAACTTAAATACTTCCAAGGCTATGTATGAAAAACTAGTGAATTTGTACTCTGCAAGTACAACATGACATAAGATAAATTTGCGTAATAAGTTATATAGAATGAATTAATCAAAGGATGAGGATGTGGCATCATTTCTCATGTGAGTCTCTCAACTAAGAGACCATCTGCAAGGACTTGGGGAATCAATTTCTGATTCGGATGTGCCCATTTGTGTACTGAATGAATTACCACCAATGGAGTATATTTGCAACAAGAATATACTCCAATAAATATTCAAATCCCTTTTATGAGTTGTGGGCCCAATGCATATTGGAAGAATAAAGGATCAAGGTAAAGGATGATATTGGATAAGATGAGAAATATCATTCCTTTCTAACTCGAGCCAAGAATCAGAAGAAAGGAAAGTTTGGAAATTCCAAGAAGAAATACATGTCCAAGGTTCAATGCTTCAAGTGAAATTAGTTTGGACACTTTAAGAGGGTATGTACTCCAAGTCAAGAGAACAACAAGAGAAAGGAAATAAGTGAATTTCATGTAGCTGAGGTAGTGGGAGAACTTGAGAAGAAGGAAAATAAGGAAGAAGTGAAGGATATTTACTACTAAACAAGGTTCATTGACTTTCAATTTCTTTATAAAAAATGTTTATTTACTTTAGATAATATGCATTGTTGATTTTTATTATGTATAGAATCATAGAGAAAATCATATGATAGTATGTATAGAATTTACATGATTAAGTTGCTTTGTATAGATCATCTAGATAGATGGATAGATAGAAAATTTTTGCATAATGTTCATCCAGATATTACCTAAAATTATGTTAGAGGTTGTCATATTTCTTAGTTGGATTATCATGATTCAAGAAGGCCCATAATTTTTGAAGGTCCTTGGGAAAAGAAACATGACAAGGTTAGACATTCCATGTAATGTGAAATCAATATTGTTAAATGGATGAAGGAATGCAATGGGTTAGGGTGCAGGCTCACTATAGGGATTACTTCTAGATGATTGGGTGAAAGCATTGGAATGCATGATGGATAAGGTTCATATAGATTCTTATGGAAATAATTTTTTTCATAAAATATGATTAAGTATATGAATATATGATGCTTGAAAATAATATGAGTTGACTTACTTTAAGATGAATAAAAGAGTAGGAATTTCTCTAGGATGTGTAAATAGTGATTAACATCCAGAATAATCTCTGGAAGAAATATTTGTAACTTGGTAATCAAGTTCGATCCTTGGGCACTCTGATGCATGAAGAAAGTTTCAAGTGGTCATGGTCTATGAGGATGTTGACGGCACGAGAAGGTCATCATGATGAGGTAAGTCTAAATTTAATTGTTGGTTATCTGGTTAACATATTAATTTTCTACCTGGAAGAATGTTGCAGGAATATATGATGACAATTAAGGCAAGTACAATTGTATATATTATCGAGGGAAGCTTAATATATGGTTCCTAGAAATTATGGAGATATGTCCATCCTGAAGGTAGCAGGGTGAGAAGATAACCTGAAGGTTAAAGAAGATCAGTTTCATAAGGAAGCCATGATTAAGCTTGAATTTTGGGAAGGATCAATTCATGACCTTCATATAAAAGAAGAAAGTGATGAGCAAGAGCGATGACCTAGATCCTATCACAAGAAAGAGGAGTGGATATGGATCCATGATAACTCAAAAATAAAGCAAGATATGCAAAAGAAAGAGGAAGGTATGTAGATATTAAGATCAAGTAGCAGGTACTCTCATGAAGACAAGTCATAAGGATTGTGGTGTTGGATTCCAAAATAGAAAGGAAGTCTAGAATCTCCTTTAGTTTTGAGAGGGAGAAAAGGAGAATAGGGATGTCCTCTTGGTTTGAGAGGGAGTGATGTTGGAAATCACATGGGATTTCTCTTCTTCATGAATCATGCACTTGACCACAAATAACAACCGTAAGTCTAAGTGAATGTCATGAAGAGAGCATGGTGGAGGATTGGATAAGAATATGTGGTTTCCTTTATGATATAACATCCAAGAAAGGAAAGGCACTAACACTCTTGGAGAATGCAACAGATACTCAAGAGAAGAGTGGTCAAATATGAACGATATTCTTTTAGGATTTAGGTATGGAGATCCAAGATCAGAGTAGTCCTAAAAGGACATACCTTGTGGACATCCAGATGGGGTATGTACCTTGTAGAGGTAGTGCGGTATCACACGTAAATCCTCCCAACATAATTCTCTTAATTAAAGAAGAGCTTGTCTAGTTAGGCCTCAAAGACAGTGATAATCATAATGATTATGCCTATAGTATGGCTTATCAAACTGAATCTTCTTATGAGAACTCTTCAATGTGAGAATTATGTTGTACAATTATGCCTACCTCCCTAGTTAAGAGGGAGTGTTGAAAATGTAACTAGTCTCGATCTTCATAATTGTTGTACTCAATCAATATGTATCATATGTAACAAACAAGAGAAGAAAAGAAAAATTTGTTATTATAAAGCATGGGTTTCATGCTAATTATTTACGCTCTTCTAAATAAAATCATGTTCTTCATTCTTCTACAGTTTGTTAGGTCTTAAGATTTATTGTCATGAGTCAAAGGAGTCAACATCATGTTTATAAGACCCTTTCGAGAAATTTGTAATTGTAAAAATAATTATTTTTGAGTCTAGAAAGTTTGGAAACTCGAAAAGTACAAGTCAGTCCTGGAAGTTACAAGTCATCCTAAAGTAAGCATAAGGACATGCAACACCACGTGGAACCTTTAGGGAAAACAAGAGATATACGAGGTATTCTGGATATGCAAAATTAATGACTAGTCTTATTGATGTTGAACCTTTCAATTTTGAAGAAGAAACTAGCCAACAAGTTTGGAAGGATGTGATATTAGAAGAATACCAATCGATCATGAAGAATGTTGTATGGGATATTGTGCCTAGACCTGAAGGAAAGTTAGCGGTTACCTCGAGATTGGTATACAAGATCAAGCATGCAGTGGATGGCAGTATTGATAAATACAAGGAAAAATTTGTGGCTATACGGTTCTCCTAAAAAGAGGAAGAGGATTATGATGATACTTTTGCTATGGTTTCTATGTACACTGACATTAGATATATTATTTCTATTTCTTCTTATATGGGTTTGAATTTACATCAAATGGATGTAAAAACTACTTTCCTCAATGATGTGATTGAGAAATAGTGTACATAGAACCTCAAGGTTTTGAGGTTCATAGAAAAGAGTCTCATGTTTGCATATTTAAGAAAGCCTTGTAAAAAATTCAACAAGCATTGAGAGTTTGGTATTCATAAATTGACAACTACCTGACATGACTAAGTTTCTCCAATAGTGATGTTGATCTAAACATGTATATATAGGTCGAAAAAAATGAACGTGTGATTCTATTATTGTTTGTTGATGACTTATTTCTGACAAGTGTGGAGAATTTCATTATTCAAAGTAAGAGAGAGTGAGCTTCTGAATTTGATATGAAGGATCTTGGGTTGATGCACTACTACTTGGGGCTAGAAGTGTTAATTTACAGATTGTTCTATCTTGAATCAATTACTTTAGCCCAATTCAATACTTCAATTAACAATATTTTCAATACCAATTAATATTTCCAATCATCAATGGTAATTGAAGATAGAACAATAAATGAAATGACAAAGGATACAATCAACACATTAATAAGAGACACCATATTTGGTCAAAGACCAGGGAAAAACCCCACTAGGGGGAAACCATTTGAAAATTCTTCTTCTATTAGATTATCATAAAATGTTCAGAAGAGAGTACAATGATCCCAATAAAAATAATCCAACAAAATAAATCCAATAACATTCAAAAATATGTTCTCAGAGTCAATATATATTAGAGATAACTTTTTCTAACTTCAGTTAACTGTAGTCAACTGTTAAATTTTGGCCTGGTTTTCGATTGCATGGAGGAAGTGTTCATGTGTGTGATTGAGAGCTTCAATTTCTCCCTTGAGCCCATGACTGCAGTCAAAAGTTTTCTTTGGCAAGCCTACGATTTTTACCCAAAACCCTAGAAACACGTGCACACTTCAGATCTTATAATATCGAACTTGTGCGAACCTCTTTCGCCAACCTGACCTCAGACTTGTGAAAATCTCTTTTATCGATCCAACCTTAGACTTGTGCGAATGAATCAATGAAGAAGAGAAGAATAAGATGCTTGGTGATGTCCAAATGAGCATGAGGCCATTTTTATTTATAGGTTTCCAAGGGTGACCAATATCTTGTTAGTGATGACCTATCTACATGTGTATATTTGGTATTTTATTCATAAATTCACTTTCACTTATCTGATTTGAGTGCTTCAATAGTCAAAATTGGTCCTCTAGAAAATAGGGATCTAGTCCCATGGTTGGAATTTTTCACTGAGCTACAAAAATTAACACTCCCTCTCAGCTAAGGAGAAATTCCAATTGTATGATGTCGTCATGTCATGTCCCATCTCTGCTCAACTCTATCTTTTGAAACATTCTCGAATATAAAGAAGAATAATTAGGGAGCATTATATTCCATCATTTATAACATTAGAGAGCATATATCAATGCAGAAAAAATATCAAGGAGCACATCTCAACTTGAGTCTACATCGGGGAGCACATTTCAACCCGAAATATCATGGGGGAGTTGAACATCTTCGACCCTATATCATGCAATAGGTGATATAGGGGAGCACATCTCAACCCATCCTATTGCCTAAATATCTTCCCATCAATGACCTTCAAGGGTCATGTGGTAGAAAACTTGCATTAGAATATGAGATTGGGAGAGATACCTGACTTACCAAAAGGTAAGGATCACACACCCCCAAGCCTCCTCAACCCATTGGCCAGACGAGGAGGGACAATCCCAACAAGCCTAGCTTGTGGGTATGATGCCAACTGGGGTATCCTTTGCAAAGACCAAGATAGGGGAGAAACATCTCCAACCCTATGGGTAATAGATAGGGGTGATACCCTATTGTCTAGAGATCCCTCAACCCCAGGAGACTTCTATCTCGATTCCTCACCCTGGGTGCTTAGACAAGGAGGAAGATATGGCTCAATGTCCTCGATCAACAATTCTCCTTATCAGGAGGGGTCACATCTATTAGTCCAAGATTATCTCTGAAGACCTATAACTTCCCTTTCGGTAAAGCCTTGGTGAGAATATCTGTAATCTACTCATCTGTCGATATATGATTGAGTCTAACGACTCCTCTCTGCACCATGTCTCAAATGAAGTGATATCAGATCTCTATGTGCTTGGAATTTTCATGAAATACAAGATTCTCTGCTAGATGGATCCCACTCTTGTTGTTGCAATATATCACTGTAGTTTCTAGGACCTCCTCAAATATCTCTCCAAAGAGATTCCTCAACCAAACTACTTCGTAACTAGCCATGCTAGCAACAATATACTCTGCCTCAACGATACTCAATGCTACAGACTTTTGTTTCCTGCTCATCCAAGATATCATGGCATATCCAAGACTAAAACAACAACCAAACATACTCTTCCTATTGATAACATTGATTACACAATTTTCATGAATATATCCATGAAGTCGAACATCTCCAGTAGTATATCTCAAACCAAGGCTGATTGTCCCATGAAAATATCTTCGAATGTGTTTGTAAATGACCCAATGTGCATGGAGAGGCTTGGTCATGAATCAAATCAATGTGTTCACTACATAACATATGTCTGGATGGGTGTTCAATAAGAACATTAGAGCCTCAATCAACTATCTATTCTGAGATGGATTTTCCAAATCAAGTCCTACAACTTCTCCATATCTTGAAGTTCATTTCCATCAGTTTAGGCAAGGAATTACATTTTTTCATTCCAAATATCTCCAAAAAATTCATGACATATTTTCCTTGTGAAAGGAAAATCTCATTGAGCCTTTGCCACACCTCAAGGCTTAGAAAGTAGTGCATGAGTCCAAGGTCCTTTATCTCGAATTTAGAGTCTACATCCCTCTTACATTTGATAATCAGGGGCTCACTACCTATCAAGAATAGATCGTCAACATATAAAACCAAAATCAATGACATACCTTAGACATTACTTCTTGTGAATCCCTATGTCAGCAAATAACTGTCTATTCATGTTTACCATGCTCTAGTGGATTGATTCAAACCATAAATTTCCTTCTTCAACCTACAAACATGTGTCTTTCAATCATGTACATCAAATTATTGTGGCTTCTCAATGTACACTTGTTCCTATAACATACTATGGAGGAATGTTGTCTTTACGTCCATCTGATGAAGAGTCCATCCTTGATAAGGGAAACTATTGAATGAATGGTTGTATATCAAGCCATAGGTGTGAACATGTCACCATAATATTCTCCTTATTTTTGGGAGAATCCTCAAGCTATGAACCTTGCTTTATATTTATCAATGCTACCATCATCTCCATGTTTGATCTTGAATAGCCATTTTTATGTCACCACAGACTTTCCCTTCAGTCTCGGCACATAAAATCATACACCATTCCTCATTATTTATTCATATTATTTTTCCATAAAATCCTTCTAGAATTTTTTTTTCACGACTTCTTCAAAGGTGGGATGTTCGACTTGAATCATAGTGCTCATGGCTACAACATATCCCTGGTAACTGAATGGCTTCTTACTTTCTCTTAATGATATTCAAATGAGAAATCGTCTCTCATCATCCTATAATGTGTCATAGAGCCAAAGTGGCCTCTTCCTGGTAGGAGGATCACATGGAGGAGGATATAAGGGGTCCATAGGATCCATGGGATCATCCACAATATTTGTCTCAGATCCAGGCATGGATGGACCATCTAAAATATCCATATCATCATTCTTCTTCTCAGGTGGAGGAGACAGAGGAAGGTCCCTTTCTTTTGAAAGGGCATCATCTTCATTGAATGTTACATCCCTTCTAATTTCAACCTTGCTTTGACCAAGAATATATATTATAAATGCCTTATAATTATCACAATACCCAACAAACATACCTTTTCTTCCCATGGATTTTAACTTGTTTCTTTTGTCCTTCAGTACATGAAAATATACAGGGTAGCCAAACATTCAGAGATGGCTAACATCGAGCTTGACTCCTGTGAACACTTCTTCGGGGGTATTGTTGTCCAATTCTTAATGAGGCACCCTATTTTGAACATATACGAAAACATTAGTTGCTTCGCCCCAAAAGGAACTTTTGAAACTTTTGATCATGATGCATGGCACAAGCGACTTCTAAAATAGCCTTGTTCTTTCTTTCAGCTACTCCATTTTTTTTGGGAGTAGAGGGTGTAATCGTCTCCTTCTTGATACCTTCCTTTTTGAAAAGATCAATGAACTCATTTAAAGTATACTCTCCACCATTGTTAGACCTGAATATCTTGATTTTATTTTTTGTTTTATTTTCGATCAAAGATTTTAACTCCTTGAACATTTTGAAGGCTTCATCCTTTTGCTTCAAATAATATATCCACGTCTTTGTTGAGAAGTCATCAATGAAGTTTATGTAATAAATATGGCCACCAATAGAATGTACAGGAATCGAACCACCTACGTCGGAATGAATGAGATGGAGGATGTCATTTGTCTTGTACTCGTTGGAGGGGAATGGTCCCCCTGTCTTCTTCCCACTAGCACAACCTGGACATAATCCATCATGTTGGGCTTGAACATCGGGAATACCAAAGACAAATTTCTTCAATTTCAAAAGAGAATCACAATGTAAGTGGGCCATTCTTCGGTGCCATAGTTTGCTTAGATGATTTGTATCATGGATCAATGCTAGAAGAGGTCTTCCAGTAACCCTGTAAAGTCCTTAAAATATTGATCCCAATGTAAATGCATATCTCATAGGCGATCTAACCGGCCAATTAAGAAAATTTCCCCAAATGAAGGAAACCCTAATCCCTTTATCTTCCAAAGCAGATACAGACACTGAATTATTCTTCAATCCTCGCACATACATAAGATCATAGAGCACAATAGATTCCCCAAATTCCAAATGAAATTTGACGGACCCAAATCCTTTCACAGGATGAGTGGAGTTGTCTCCAAGAATAATTTTCAAATTTTACTCCCTTTCTACCAAATTAGAGAGAACTTCTTTATACCTAAAGAAATGATGAGTGGCCCCACTACCAACCAACTAACTATCCCACGAATACGGACGAGAGGAACTATTAAGGGAAAAGATAAGAATATATTAATATTATTTTCCAAAATTACTTTCATACCTAGAGTACCTTGACTTATTTTGAGGACGACGATATTCTTCATGGTCACTTGGATCATCTCTCCTTATTCTTTCATCTCTTTCATTTCGATCATTCCTTCAATCATCTCTTCTTCTTCGATCATCAAACCTGTTGTTTTTGCTTCTAGTGTTGTAGCGTGGACCATTTTTTTTCATGGGGAAATATTGAGCATAGTAGACTCTCTTATGATAACTATAAAATAGAATGTGTAATGGTTCCTTCCTTCTATCTAAATTTATAGGAGGAGGTTTTTTTGAATTTGATGGACCTTCTTTTCTTTTATACTTTTTCTTGTCATGAGTGATCAATGCATCGGGTTCTCCCTCTTCATTCTTTTTAATCCTTCCTCTTGATATCATCCTTGATTCTTCTTGAGTGATATTTCCAACAATCTCATCAAATGTCTGGAGGGAATTTTTGTTGCTTATGGTAGTGATGAAAGTTTCCCAAACAAGAGGTATACCTCTAAGAGTTACGATCACCAATTCCCTGTCAGACACAATTTCCCCAACTCTTTGCAATTGATCTCTAAGGAAAGATATAATCATGATGTAGGATTTCACATACTCTCCCTTGTTAATATTTGTGTCTTTGAGTTGATCTTTCAAGGATAAGATTTCATTAAAATAGTTGAATTTATACATGCTGGATATCTTATCATACATATATTTAGAACTTATCAAATTTCCAACATATGCAAGTAGATTATCTTGTAAACCATCAGCTATAATTTTCTTTTCTTTTAACTCGCCTTTCTTGTGCTTGTTGTTGACGACAAACAAATCATTCTCTTGGGGCCTGAATTTCCATGCAACAAAGTTAGATTAGTCACCCAACTTCTCATTTTTGTTGAAGAAGGAAGACATATTGACTTGACTATATTGGCTCCTTCAAATTTCCAAAGATGATTGCTTCAATGCTTGTCTCCTTTTGGGCTTGTACTTCACCTTAGCTATGATACCATGTTAATTTTTAGATTGTTCCATGTTGCCATCAATTACTTTAGCCCAATTCAATACTTCAATTAGAAATATTTTCAATACCAATTAATCTTTCTAATAAACAATAATAATTGAAGATATAACAATAATGCAATGATTAAGTAGACAATCAAAACATCAACAAGAGACATCAAATTTGGTCAAAGACTAGGGAAAAACCCCACTAGGGGGAAAACCCTTTGAAAATTATTCTTTTATTAGAATGTCATAAAATGTTAAGTAGAGAGTACAATGAGCCCAATAAAAAATAATACAAAAAATTTAACCCAATAATATTTAAAAATATGTTCTCATCATCAATACATATCAGAGACAACTTTTCCTGTCTTTGGTCAGCTGCGGCCAACAACTGTCAACATTTTCCCTAGTTTCCAGTCGTTAGCTATTGTCAGCTGTCAAAATTTTCCCTATTTTTTGGTCGCATTGAGGAAGTGTTAATGTGTGCGAATGAGAGCTTCCAGTCGATCCCTTGAGCCTTCGATGCCTACGACTGCAGTCGAAATTATTCTTTGGAAAGCCTGTGACTATGACCGAAAACCCTAGAAACAAGTGCGAGCATACGACCTTGTAATCTATGAATTTTGCGAACCTCTTTCGTTGACCTGAAATTCAAACTGTGCGAATCAATCAATGAAGAAGAGAAGAAGAAGATTCTTCGTGGTGTCCAAATGAGTTTGAGGTCACTTGTATTTATAGGCTTCCAAGGGTGACCAATTCCCTGTTAGGGCTGACCTATCCATATGTGCATATTTGGGTTTTTCTTCATAAATTCACTTTCCCTTATCTGATTTGAGTGTTTCAATAATCAAAATCGGTTGTCACGAAAAGATGAATCTAGTCCCATGGTTGGAATTTGTCACTGCAATGCCAAAATTAACAAGAAGTATGGCAGAATCTGTTGGGCAGTTTAATTGTCGGATTAAAACTCTCAATGTTAATTATCAATCCGGGAGTTGTAAACGCGAGTTGTACTGCGTCTTGGCTCAGGTTAATGGTCAGAGTATAGATATATTCCTTTGTAATGGTCAACTAGGTACTGAAAGGAAACACACCTTTGTTGGAAAATAAATAATCTTAAAAAGGAAACCTACTAAACTAATTCTTAGCAAGCAAACTCCATACATAAATTAAACTATAAGGAAATACAAAGCAATTCTCAATCATATAACATTCTCGCATTGTAGCTAGATAAATTCGGAATTCTACTTTTAAAATCTCCTATGATAGCTTGAAAATCCTAATCTATTTGATCCTTTCACTAGCTTGAAACTAACACTTGAAACTAATCTTGAGATAAGCAAAGAGGTTACACATTATTATAATGACAAATTCACACCTTAGACTACTAGAACTACAAATTCAAGATTCCAATTAACAAAATACAGTTCTAACTATCGCTAGAAGAAAGCCACTTCACTTCATGTAAAAGAACACTTAAAATATCCTATTAAAAATTGCATTGCAAATAATATATGACAACCTTCCATTCAAATATTTTAATCTAAATGAAATGGATTATTCGATAAACAAGCTCACTCTTCAAAATAAAATCATTTAACTAAATCACGTTTCATTTGAATTGATCTCTCTACCTACACAATCAAATCCACACTCAAACTTTCTCCTATAAGGAAATGATTACACTACGAAAACAAGAATGATTCTAATTAAAAATAAATCTAATTATTAAGCAAAGTCCCGGGATGCATAGAAAAATTAAATGAGCATTAAATCCTGCAAACATTCAAAGATTTTATGTAATGCAAACCATACTCAAACTCAAAGCATTAAAATCTGTTCTCATTCCATATTCAAATTCGAACTCAAAATATGTTCTAATTCCATATTCAAATTCAGAAATCGTTGTATTCATATGCTCCCATTACATTCGATTTAACAAGAGGAATAGAGTGTAGCGCTGTATTATAAATCAAACACAGATTATGTAATGAGTAATAATTGTTTAGTCCATTAATTGGCACGATGAAACGATGACTAAAATGATTGAATTGAACCATACCTACCACAAATTCACACATTCATACAAGAACAGGAAACTACGCAAACATCTACTTATCTTCTGACGACTAATCAAGCTTAGCTCCAGAGGTGGTGGGCCCTTCCACGCTTGGAGTAAGCCTGCTTACTGCAATCGAGGAAAGATTTAAAACATCAAATACTGAATTCAAAATGGATCATGGCCACAATGCTACCGCTCACAACATGAAGGCAATTTATACAAATATTTAAAACATCATTGAGAAATTGATTACACAAATTAGGCACCCGATTTTGGTTTACACAGAGTAATTCCTCTATCTATATTACATTTCTCTGCAACTCAATACCTGTTCTACCTCTCAGAAATTTGACTTCACATTTTAGAAATTCCACCCCCTCTACATCTGAGAAATTAATTCATTAGTGCGCAACCCTCTGCCTTTTATAGCAGCAACGCTCTTAATTAGATGGATTGATGGTTACGTGGGATACAATTTTAGGAGATTTCATCAATACGAATTAAATAGAATCAAAACAATTAGAATTGAATTTCAATTTCGGTTTGAGTTGGTGTCATCCTACTTCTGGAAGAATGTGACCTCATGCACTGCTGGCAGAGGCATCGCACAGCTAACTGGGGCATAAAAAATGTTGGCATTGGTGCCTTAACGCACAATGCGATGAGATGTTGACCCTTTCAATGCTAGGCGTTGAACATCATGGAGCTAACTCGTTTAATGGAGCGTTGATCCATTTTTTGAGGTGATGTATGTAGCATACAAGTCCATTGAGTGTTGGATAAATTCACAAGCAGTATATGCAAGAAGAAACTCATTCATAGCAACATTCAAAAATTCATTCCAAATCTCAATTGCAACCTCTGTGCATGCATGTTTGATTGCAATAACTGGCATTAATATTTGTAATCCTCAAAGAAGCGTTGAATTTTTTCTAAATGATGTGGAGGAAGCTAAAAATGATTTGTGGCAGTGGGTTGTACTGCATTTCTGTATAACTAGTTCACAACATCAATGTATCATATCATCCAGCTTTTGCCTGTAAAGAGCCAAATTCTTTGTAACAACATGAACTCCAGCTTCTGAAGGTCCAATAGGACTTCCTCTTCTAAGAAATTTGCCTTCCTTGAAGATATAAAGCATGGGGATTCCAACGGATAGCTCTAGACTTATAACCTCCTGAGAAGATAACTTGTCCAGATACATTATTATAGATCGCAGAGAATTTCCATGAGCAACAATCAAAGCATTTTTTCCCACAATGAAGTTGAGGCACAATCTGTTCTTTGAAGTAGGCAACTACTTATTCTACGCACATCTCAAGGCTCTCACCATTTGGAGGAGGGATATCATAACTACGACACCATTGAAGGACCTTTTCCTTTCCAAATCTATCAGTTGTCTCTTGTTTATTGAATCCTTGAAATTCACCATACACGCGCTCATTGAGTTGCCAAGTTGTTATTACTGGAATAGATTGTTTCTTAGTATATTCACTGTATATTATACTCCATGACTTTTCCTGCTCACTCTCATTATGTATTACCATTGGTACTCTTGTGTGCATGCCACCCGAGCTCGAACATTGTTATCTCCTTATGCTTGAAGAGGTCTCCATACCTCTAACCAAAAACGTTGAACATGTAACCAATTGATTCACTTATAAATTATATATTATGCCAGTACATGAAGAAAGAAAATGAGTCCTGAATAGAATACAATACCAATACGTTATGAAAACAAAACCATGACTAGCATACAATATTTCTTCAACACTGATCTAACCTAACACCCTGCTTCAAATGATATCCGAATTCCTGCTTGGATTTATACACTTGCCACCTAAGAGGGCATTTATTAATGAGATTTACACAAAACACCCTTCAAATTAATTAATAACAAGAATTTATAATTTAATAATTAATGTCTCTAAATGCCTCTAATCATCAACTTAATAAGATAAAAAGGAATAAAACACTAGGTATAATCAAAAAATTATTTGATAAAAAATCGTAAAAACATGGACAAAAATGCAGCTCAACATCCCCCCCACGCTGAACTTCTTGCACGTCCTCGTGCAAGACAAAACTATAAGACGGTGAAATAAGGCAGGGAAAATGTTAGAAAAGATTTTAGCAATTAAGGATGAAGATTCCTGATGTATTGTAATGCATTCATTAGCCCGCAACATCACTATCACAATACCAACTAAAACCATGTGAAATGATAAAACAAGATCAAGTACGGAAAGTAGACATTATGGGGAAAAGAGTGTTGCACATACCTGTTACCTTGTTCCAAATGAATTCCCTATTTTGTTTATGCCCAAAGTCTTATGATAAAAATCAAATTTTTTTGAAAAAGTGCAGTTTCAAAAGGAAGAACACAAGATTTATGCACCTAATATAGCAATCTCGTACCTAGGTTATGTAGCACATATTTAGAGGAAACTACAATCAATACGCATTGTCAGAAACCAACACCTTGTGAGTAGTCATCATTGAGTAATTCATCACTTCAAATACCATATAAATTAAAGTGAGTTATGATACCAATCAACAACCTCTTTATTTGAACACTCTAAATTTTGTTGTTATCTGGATTCAAAAATAAATTTCCTCTTAATCTAGTACAAAGAATAACCTTCACTAAGGGTACTAAAGGTTCTTGATTTTTGAAATATAGAAATCAAAGCATCATGTTCAAATCGTCTTAAAACCATTTTCCAAGAAAAAGGATGAGTTTTCAGGGAAAGAGAAGGATAACCAAGCAAATCATAGTATGCAGTTAACTTTAATACCACAGACATGGCCCTGCTGTCCGCAAGTGTCCATAACCTCGGCAGGGATGTAGTTTGACCCATAGAAATGTCTATGTCCCACTTAATAGGCATAGATTCAGCGTTAGCTTATTTGACTCTTTAGATGAAGGCCACTGTCCTGGCTTGGTAACCAGCTAATGGCAGTGCCACTCACAAGAAGTAACATGAATGAACAGTTCAGCTCGTGATGAGACCTCCTGTCTTCCAATTTTTTGGCTGAAAGCCATTACTTTGGCTTGGTGACCAGTAGTAGTAATGTCATGCATGTTAGGTCTCATGATCGTGGTAGGTCGGCTCATCACGAGACCTCCTATCCTTCCCTAAATCTTTGTAAGCTTTGATTATGATTAACCTTAAAGGTTACTTAATAAGTGGGGAGACAGATGTACTCCTTAAGAGTATAGGATGACATGAAAAGTTTTTAATGACTAATCATTGCTCGCTAATTCCTCTACCCTAAGGACTTATCAAAGATATCCCAAACAATGACTGAAATATTCCTTGAGTTAAGAATTCTAGTGTTCTCATGAATAGCTCATTATGATCCTAACAAGAGTGGTCCACCATAGGGGGTTTTCCAATAGTACCTTCTAAGGGAAACTGAAAATATATATCCGAGACGACAACTTATTAGAGTGATTAATCATGGTTACTTTTGCAAAATCATAAGGTATTAGAGTGAATTGTACTTAACAATATTTGTCACAAATGTGTTTGTTAACAACTAATGTGGATCAAAGTAGTTTTAATAGCCATGATTTAAAATTCAAAACCCTAATAGCATTGTAACTACTTTATTCATTTATTCTCCTACCTTATTTTACCCTAAGAGGCAAAAGACTCCCGTTTAAGTATATGAGTACTTCCAATGAAGTCATGTGCGTAACAAAATGCTGATTATACTCACACTTAGTTTTAAAGAATAGACTTCAATACATACGAAAACATGAGAAATCAATTGCTTTAATTGATATGGTACCAAGAGTTTCCGAATGCTGAGGAAATAATATGGATTGATGACTACTTGAAACCAGGATTCAATGGAATCCACATATTTAGGATTCTCCAACTGATGCAAATCTTCCACAGTTTGATAGTCACTCTCCTGGAGGCACAAAGAATCTAGTGAAAGACAAAAGATAAAGCCCTCAAGTTCAGGTTCAAATATCTGCTTTTCAAATTGAGAATAATGGTTGAGAGAGATTCTAGGGTTTTGAGTTTCAATAACATTTTCAGAACAGGTTCCAATGAAAGATTTCTCCTCTAGTGGTCTTTGAATTACATCTTCCCGAGGTGAATGTTCTACGGTAATGGGGGAGGTTTCCAGATTCATTCCCTTTTCCAACATGGAAGGTGTGACATTTTTTTCAATAGGGGAATCAATGGAAATAATAGGTGGTTAAAATTGTTGTGCAACCTCATGGTTTGGATTAAGGTTTAAAAGATGGTTTGGGGTAGGGTTTTGGTTAAGGCTTAGACTATGATTTGGATTTGGATTGGGGTTAGGCTTTGGACTAGGGTTAGGTCTAGGGTGTGGATTAGGGTTAGGTCTAGGGTGTGGATTAGGGTTAGGTCTAGGGTATGGAATAGGGTATGAACTGGGTTCAGGGTATGGATTAGGGCTAGGGTAAGGTTGCACATGCTGCTGGGACCATGGAAGAAGATAAATTAATGGTGTATTGGAAAGAAATTGTGGTTGTTGGTGGTGCTCATATGATTGAATTTTCATGGGAGATTTCCCTAGAGAGAAAGATCCAAACGATTCTTGAGATATCTGGCTCGGGGATGAAAACTAAGGAGAGGGCCACTACAGCCACGAAGTAGGATATTCAATTGGAGGAGGATTAAAAGTTTACGATGGAACTGCAGGATTGTAAACATGTTGAGGAACCTGCTCAAGAAAACAAGGATTATTCCAAGTATAAAATGGTTTTGGGTTTTGAGTTATATCTGGTGGTTGATTTGATTCCTTACTTGATTTCCTGAGTATCTTTCGTAATCGTGGCAGTGATGGGAAATGTTCAGTTGCATGACCATCCTCACAAATTTTGCAAACTTTCAGACCGCTAAGTGGGCACTTTCCAAGGAAGTGCTTCTTTCTACAGTTGGCACATAGGATAAGCAGTGGTTCTTCGTCCTTCTGTTGTTCCTACAAATCATCCAATTTCGAAATCAAAGATTTAATTATATTAAATTTATGTTCAAGCAAAGTATTAAATTATGCACTTGTTAATTATTCATCTGATGACTTCTCTGTCTCTGTAGCAGCATGAAAACTCCTCATTGAATGATTCCTCAAAATACCATTTTATTGTTTTTAAAAATCTAACTGGTATATTTTTTCACCACATGGATTAGTACACGAGGGTTCTTACAGTACCCCAAAAATGATATAACGTTGAATATTTGATTATGAAGATAAATGAATTTTAAAAGCTATTGGCTGAAATAAAGCTCACCACACTTGCATGAAAGGAAAATGCCGAATCAAAGTATTATTTAATCTATGAAAAGAAAGGAAATTTGGAAATTAAATGTTTAAAGCCTGCTTCTACTTCTACACATAAGCAATGTAAGGAAATAAAAGTTCAAGAGATAAGCAAGATGGCCAGACTTTGGAGCAACCCCACAAAAGTGGATGCGTGGCTCTTCACTCACATCTTACTGTACACTCTCCGCCCTCTGACATCTTGCAATACCCTTGAAACTCTGTAAGAAATTTTTTACCTGAGCCAAAATAAAAGTCCTTGGCAACGGCGCCAAAATGTTGGGCGGTTTAATTTTCGGATTAAACCTCTCAATATTAATTATCAATTCAGGAGTCTTAAACGCGAGTTGTACTGCGTTTTGGCTCAGGTTAATGGTCAGAGTATAAATATATTCCTTTGTAATGGTCAACTAGGTACTGAAAGGAAACACACCTTTGTTGGCAAATAAACAATCTTAAAAAGGAAACCCACTGAACTAATTTTTATCAAGCAAACTCCATACAGAAATTAAACTATAAGGAAATACAAAGCAATTCTCAATCATATAACATTCTCGCATTGTAGAATCCTAATCTATTTGATCCTTTCACTAGCTTGAAACTAACACTTGAAACTAATCTTGAGATAAGCAAAGAGGTTACACATTATTATAATGACAACTTCACACCTTAGACTACTAGAACTACAAATTCAAGATTCCAATTAACAAAATACAGTTCTAACTATCGCTAGAAGAAAGCCACTTCGCTTCATGTAAAATAACACTTAAAAGATCCTATTAAAAATTGCATTGCAAATAATCTATGATAACCTTCCATTCAAATATTTTAATCTAAATGAAATGGATTATTCAATAAACAAGCTCACTCTTCAAAATAAAATCATGTAACTAAATCACACTACATTTGAATTGATCTCTCCACCTGCATAATCAAATTCACACTCAAACTTGCTCCTATAAGTAAATGATTACACTACGAAAACAAGAATGATTCTAATTAAAAATAAATCTAATTATTAAGCGAAGTCCCGGGATGCATAGAAAAATTAATTGAGCATTAAACTCTGCAAAAATTCAAAGAGTTTATGTAATGCAAACCATACTCAAACTCAAAGCATTAAAATCTATTCTCATTCCATATTCAAATTCGAAGTATTAAAATTTGTTCTAATTCCATATTCAAATTCAGAAATTGTTGTATTCATATGCTCCCATTAAATTCGATTTAACAAGAGGAATAGAGTGTAGCGTTGTATTATAACTTAAACACAGAATATGTAATGAGTAATAATTTTTTAGTCCATTAATTGGCACGATGAAACGATGACTAAAATGCTTGAATTGAACCATACCTACCACACATTCACACATTCATACAGGAACATGAAACTACGCACACATCTACTTATCTTCTGTTGATTGATCAAGCTTAGCTCTAGAGGTGGTGGGCCCTCCCATGCCTGGAGTAAGCCTGCTTACTGCAACTGAGGAAATATTTAAAACATAAAATACTGAATTCAAAATGGATCATGGCCGCAATGCTACTGCTCACAACATGAAGGCGATTTATACAAATATTTAAAACAACATTGAGAAATTGATTACACAAATCAGGCACCCGATTCTAGTTTACACACATAAATTCCTCTATCTATATCACATTTCTCTGCAACTCGATACCAGTTCTACCTCTCAGAAATTTGACTTCAAATTTTAGAAATTCTGCCCCGTCTACATCTGAGAAATTAATTCATTAGTGCGTAGCTCTCTGCCTTTTATAGCAACAACGCTCTTAATTAGATGGATCGATGGTTACATGGGATACAATTTTAGGAGATTTCATCAATATGAATTAAACATAATCAAATCAATCGGATTTGAATTCCAATTTTGGTTTGAGATGGTGTGATCCTGCTTCTGGAAGAATGTGACCTCACGCATTGCTGGCAAAGGCATTGCACAACTAGCTGGGGCATCGAAAATGTTGGCATTAGTGCCTTAATGCACAACGCGATGAGATGTTGACCCTTTCAATGCTAGGCGTTGAACATCATGGAGCTAACTCGTTTACTGGAGCATTGATCTATTTTCCGAGGCGATGTATGTAGCATAAGAGTCCATTGAGTGTTAGATAAATTCACAAGCAGTAGACGCAAGAAGAAAATCATTCATAAAAACATTCAAAAATTCATTTCAAATATCAATTGCAACCTTCGTGCATGCATGCCTGATTGCAATAATTGGCATTAAGATTTGTAATCCTCAAAGAAGCATTGAATTTCTACTAAATGATGTGGAGGAAGCTGAAAATGATTTGTGGCAGTGGGTTGTAATGCATTTCTGTATAACTAGTTCGCAACATCAGTGTATCATATCATCCAGTTTTTGCCTGTAAAGAGCCAAATTCTTCGTAACAACATAAACTGCAGCTTCTAAAGGTCCAATAGGACTTCCTCTTCTAAGAAATTTGCCTTCCTTGAAGATATAAATCATAGGGATTCCAACAGATAGCTCTAGACTTATAACCTCCTAAGAAGATAACTTGTCCAGATACATTATTATAGACCGCAGAGAATTTCCATGAGCAGCAATCAACATGTTTTTTCCCACAATGAAGTTGAGGCACAATCTGTTCTTTGAAGTAGGCAACAACTCGTTCTGTGCACATCTCAAGGCTCTCACCATTTGGAGGAGGGATATCATAACTACGATGCCATTGATGGACCTTTTCCTTTCCAAATCTATCAGTTGTCTCTTGTTTATTGAATCTTTGAAATTCACCATACATGCGCTCATTGAGTTGCCAAGTTGTTATTACTGGAATAAATTTTTTCTTAGTATCATCACTGTATATTGTACTCCATGCCTTTGCCTGCTCACTCTCGTTATGTATTACCATTGGTACTCTTGTGTGCAGGCCACCTGAGCTCGAACATTCTTATCTCCTTATTCTTGAAGAGGTCTCCATACCTCTAACCAAACGTTGAACATGTAACTAATTGATTCACTTCTAAATTATATATTATGCCAGTACATGAACAAAGAAAATGAGTCCTGAACAGAATGCAATACCAATACATTATGAAAACAAAACCATGACTAGCATGCAATATTTCTTCAACACTGATCTAACCTAACACCCTGCTTCAAATGATATATGAATTCCTGCTTGGATTTATACACCTGCCACCTAAGAGGGCATTTATTAATGAGATTTACACAAAACACCCTTCAAATTAATTAATAACAAGAATTTATAATTTAATAATTAATGTCTCTAAATGCCTCTAATCAATAACTTAATAAGATAAAAAGGAATAAAACACTAGGTATAATCACAAAATTATTTGATAAAAAATCGTAAAAACATGGACAAAAATGCAGCTCAACAGAATCCTCGTGAAATCTTCCTTGGTCAAGGAAAGTTTGTTATCAAGATCCTACAGAAGTTTGGGATGATGGACTGTAAATATATGAGAAGTTCCATGGTGAGAAATCTAAGAAATTTGAGAGACTCTAAGTTAGATTTGGTAGATCCATCCACATAATGAAAGTTGATTGGCTCATTAACGTATTTGGTTAATATTAGGCCAAAAATTTTCTTGGCAGTAAATAATCTAAGTGAGTTCAAGGATTGAAATAAAGAATGTGTTGAGATATATGGTTGCTATGGTTGCCTATGGTTTGAGGTATGCCTCAAATGTTGATATACAACTACAAGGATATATAGATGCATATTAGGAAAGGAGCGCCGAAGACATAAAGAGTACATCCAAAGGTTTCTTTAGTTTGGGCTCCGCTATGATTTTTTGGATGAGCAGGACGTAGAAATTTGTTGCACTCAACACTACCGAAGCAGAATATATCACAACCATTTTAGGGAGTTGTGAAGCAGTGTGGATTCATAACTTATGTGAAAGACTTCTTAATCATGTGCCAGAGACGATCGTGATATATTGCGATAATCAAATTTGTGTGAAGCTAATAGAGAATCCACTTTTCCATGATAGGTTTAAGTTCATCGAGATAAAGTACCACTTCATCTGTGACATGGTGTAGAAGGGAGAAATGAAGCTCCAATGTTTCATTAATAATGAGCAGATAGATGATATGTATATTCGTAATGGAAATATTAAGAGTATAACAAAATCATGCACTAGAAAGTAATAGATAAAATAAGCACAAACACAATATACAAGTACACCACACAAAAATCATATCAATTGTTGAGCCATGTTATTAAAATTTGAGTTGAATGGAGTACATATAGCATGGAAAAAGTGCGCCTTGGATTTCATATGGAAAGCTAGAGAAAAATCGAGGTGATAGAAATGTCCCCAAGAGCTCGAACCCTCTACTCTACATCCCTCTATAATGGCCCACGAAATTACAGCTACAACTACACTAAGAATGATTAGAATGTCCCTCTATAGTGCCCAAAATATTATGAAATTGCAGTTATAGCTTCTATCAAAATTACTCAGCAAAAACCAGAAGGGAAATGGCTCAACTCCCAGGCATCTGTTGGCCCAGAATATAGTGTGATTTACCCAGTGAGACAAAAAATAAACACTTCTGGAAATATTTGTGAGAGCCTCTCAATCCTAGCAATCAAACCTTCCCAATCTACTGATATTTTTCTCTCTAAAATAATCCATCCATCTCCAACCCTCCTCACAACAAAATTCCCTTTCCTCAATCCCACGCGAAATTTCCTAGAATGGTACTTGTGTAGGTGCTAAATCCATAAATTACACATGTAAAATTCCCCCACGGATTTTCTATGCAACCACCAAAAATCTCCAGCAAACCACTAGAAGAAAATTCCCATCAAAGCCTCAAATTTTTCCTCCTCAAACTCAACTCCTCCAGGTGGTGACAATTTATCTAATTGTGTCCCTCACTAGCTGAATTGGTTGTTCAAAACTTATGCAATATATTCGGGAGCAGCTTGCAAAAGATGAATGAAGCTCACCTAGGGATGGAACTCTAAGTCCACCGAAGGTAGAGCGGATATTTCAGCTTGGAATCCCCTTATGTTGAATAACACTATGTTTTCTTGGCTAAGAAACTCAAGATAACTTGGTTCAATTATTAATTTTTCAAAAAGCCCCAAAATGAGCACCTCACCTCCTATTTATAATTTGCAGCCCCTTGCTCCATGTGAGATCCACCAATCAAACCTTCTCTCTCACCCAAGTCAAATTTATCCAAGGGGTGTGTATTCCCTTGGAGTGGCCCCCACTTTCCACTATCCATTGAATTTCCCTTTTCCACCCATCTTTCCTAGGTTTGGAACCAAAATTGTATTTATTCCAAAATTGCAAAATTGTGTATCTCCCTTAGTTGGTTTTAATGAGAAGGAACATTGTTGTCCTCCCCTCCCAAATGTTGCTTGTCATCAAGAAACTATAATTTAGGGTGTTGTAAGATATTCTCACCCTACCAAGTGGCGTCCTCATCTGGTAAGTCCTTTCATTGAACCAATAATTCTCTTATGACCGTGCTTCTCAGCTTCTTTTCCCTTGTCTCCAAAATCGCCTCAAGTTTCAATATCAAATTCCCCTCATAACCCATAGGAGGAAACCTAGTAACTTCTATGATCTACTACACCAAATCCTTTTTCAAGCTACAGACATGAAATATATTGTGGATCCTGATTCTTGAGGGAAGATATAGCTCATATGCTATCTCCCCAACTTGTCTCGTTATCCTGTAAGTCCCATTGAAACGTGGCTTGAATTTATCTTCACCCTTCTGATTGAGGGTGGACTACCTATATGGTTGGAGTCTCAAGAAGATTATATCCCCAACATAAAAATGCCTCTCCACTCTTCCCCTATCCGCATAGAGTTTATGTTCATTTTGTGCTGACTGCAAGTTATCCTAAGGATATCCTAACTCTCCTATACCTAGTACTTCTCCCCTGGGGCCCTATTGTCTTCAAAAACCATGTCAAAAAATTTCAATGCGTCATAATGATACAATGCATGGAAATGAGACATACCTATAGACATGTGGTAGGTGGTATTATAATAGTACTTTCCAAGATGTAGTCACTTCACCCACACCTTATTTGTTCAGTCACATAATTACGAAGATCACCCTCCAACCACTTGTTTACTATATTTTTCTGACCGTTTGTATGTGGGTGATAGCTTGTACTAGGAGTAAGCTTAGTCCCCACAATATGAAATAATCCTAGCCAAAACCCCCCATAAAATGGTTCTCCTGGTTGCTCACAATCATCTTAGGGAGACCATGGAACCTAAACACCTCCCTGAAAATCAACTCGGCTACCTATGAAGCTGAACTATGAGTTGAGAAGGCGAATAAATGGGCGAGTTTAGTTAACCTGTCTACCACCACATAGATACAATTTCGTCCTTGAACTACTAGTAGCCCAGTGATGAAATCCATAGAGATGTTCTCCCATTTCCTCTTGGGGATAAGAAGGGGCCACAATAGTCCCATCGGACGTGTTTGCTCTCCTTTGTTCCTTTGATAGGTGTCACACTCACAAGCATGCCACATTATGTCCTCATTAGGGCCTCTCCATGCGAATTTCTCTCTTATGGCCTTGCATGTCTTGAGGAACCCCTTATGTCTTACCAAAGGGGAATCATGTTTCGCCTACAAGATTTTCTCCTTTAGTAAGAAACCAAGTACCAGATAGATCCTATTCTTGTAGTATATTACCTCATTCATCACCCTGTACATGTCATCATCCGACACACCCTTAAGGATCTTGCACGCATGCTTATCCTTGGAGTACTCAACCAGTAGTTGCGCTCTCTAATTAGGGGTGATGCTCATGAGTGAGAGTGTTGCATGCCTCCTAGATAATACATCAACTACCAAATTTTTCCAACCCTTGAAATACTCTATGTCAAAATCATATGACTGGATCTCGTTGACCCATTTATGTTGTCTCTCCTCCAACTGTTTTTGCTCTAGGAAAAATCAAAGGCTGTTGTGGTTAGTCTTCACCTTAATCTTATTACCCACCAAATACTATCTGAAATTGGAAAACTCATGCATAATGGCCAACATATCCTTGTCATAGATGGCATATAATTTCTCATGTAGCTGTAGCTTCCAACTCTTGAAAGTGATAGGATGTCCACCCTGTGTCAATAATTCTCCAATTCTCTCCACTAATGCATCACATTCCAACACAAAGGGATGTGAGAAATATGGAAAAACCAAAACTGGACAAGTGCTAATGACCAATATCTTGAGGCACTCAAAGGCCTCCTTTGCAGTGTCTGACCAACTGAAAGCCCCCTTCTCTGTGAGGTTCGTAAGGGGTGTGACCAACTGGGAAGCTCCCTTCACAAAATTCTTGTAGTATGTGCATATGCCTAGTAACCCCCTCAACTCCGTAATGTTCCTGGGTGTTGGCTATTCAATGATGGCATGAATCTTCTACTGGTGGACTCTGACTCCATCCTCTCCTATCACAAGTCCCAAGTAAAACATCTTGGTTAACCCAAAATCACACTTGTCCATCTTGGCATAGAAGTTTTGCTCCTCCAAGATGCTCAAGACCTGCTCCAAGTGCTGCAGGTGCTCCTCCTATGTTCTGTTGTAAATAGTTATATCATCGAATAACACTAAAAAAAATATATGCAGGTGTTTTCAAAAAACATGGTTCTTATAAGGCTGAAATGTGGGGGGGTGTTGGTGAGCTTGAAAGGAATCGCCAAGAACTCAAAGTGCCCATAATGGCATCTGAATTTCGTCTTCAGAATATCCTGATCATGCACTCGGATTTGGTGGTAACCCAAGAATTTTTTATTGATTAGAGAAGTACTTTTCTCCTTTAATCTCATCCATTAGCTTATCTATACAGGGTATTGGGTACTAGTTCTTCAAGGTCTTCTTTTTCATGGCCCTCTAGTCTATGCACATATGAAGGGTCCCATCATTTTTCTTCACCAACACTACTTATGAGGCAAAATGGCTAGTGTTGGGCCTGATATGCCCCAACAACAACATCTCTTGGGTTACCTCTCAATATTTTCCCTTTATATTCCTTGGGGTGCCGATATAGGGTGGTGATAATTGCATGAACACTATTCTCCAACTCAATGGTGTGCTCAGACCCTTTGTCTGGGGGCCTTCATAGAGGGATCTCACCAAAAACTACTTGATGTCTCTTATATAAGTGCAAGTATGTCTAGATGTACCAGTCATGCCTGAGTACTTGTATCTAAAATCCTAAGCTCCACAACCAACTCTATGTCCCCACTCCACAAGTTTTCCTCCATCTAATGAGAAGATACTATCTTAGGTGGGTAGGAGTGCATACCCCTCAAGACTACTAGCTTCCCATCAGGGTTTGCGAACTACATCTCTAGCTTCCACCAATCAATGGTGACTTTCCCAAGAGAATAAAACCACCGGACACCCATCACCATGTTGGTGTCTGGAACATCACAACAAAGAAATGGCTAGTGACAGAATAGTTCCCCATAGTGAGAGTCAAGCTGGGAACATATCTCGTGAACTCCATTGTCTGACCTCTAGGAACTAGCACCAAAAAAACCTCAAATGTCTCCGTGTGTATTCCCCTTCGCTTCACCATATAGGCATCAATAAATTTGTGGGTAGCCCAACTGTCCACTAGTATTGACACATGCTACCCTTGCACTATGTTGAAAAATGTAGCAAGAAATTCTCAATTTGATATTTCCTTGACTAAATTGAGAAAATTCAAATTTCCACGTTAGTAAACAACTTGGATGTAGTTAAATTGTGTGACATGGCTTGTGTCACCTAGTTTACTCAATAAATTTGAGTTGGAGGATTTATAGTTCATTTACACATGTGTGATTTCTAATTTTTAGAAATCAAGGTCATTTATCTAAGGTTGTTTTTAGTTAAACAAGTTCTAACTATTAAAGGAACTAGTGGAAGGCCAGTTAAGCAGTAGGAATTTAGTCAAACTCAATGACCATCGAGTTAGCTGATCAATGAGCCCAAAATACCTAGTGCATGTAGAGTATTTGAGTTCCCCAGTCATGGTGGAGATTCCAAGGAAGTGTAACATCAATTGTATACTATTATTGACTGTACATGTGTTGCATGCAGTCAAATGATCAACCTAAGGAATTGCGCAATCCATTTTGGAGAAATTCCTAAATAATAGGGGCCTAATTTAACAAGGAATATCGTAAGGAAATAGGAGCTCAAGAAGAGGAAAAATTTGACTAAGTATGGGTTAGAGCTTCTTAGTGAGTAGAGAGATGGGTTTTGCAATTGCAGATTGTGCTCAGTTGAGCAAAGAAATTGTAATACATCTCTATTCATCAGAGTAATGAAAGCAAGCATTGGAATTTTTAACAGATTTCTTTCCCTGAGAAAAATATTATTTGCATGTGTATGATTTCTTATTGCATGTCTGAAATTTTTGTTCTAAATTATGAATTACTTTCTACAGAGCAGTAGAATAGGTTTGTGTCTTGTGATTTTGATTAAAACTTCATAAGAAGTTGAAAATCTACATCATAATTTATACATAGTATCAAATCCAGGTTCATATTAGAGCAGGAGAAGATGGCCTTCAATGGACCAAGGCTAGAGTATGCCTTGGAAGGAAACTCTAATTTTGTTGCATGGAAGGATCACATGGAGGTAATATTGGATATCAATGGATTGCTATAATACATCAAGACAAATGTTGTAAAACCAACATAATCTGATGTCCAGAACATTGCCCAATGGAAAAAAAATTTAGCCAAGGTGAGGAGAATAATACTGGAGGGATTACGAGATCACATTGTCACCAATATCCATGGGAAACAAAATCCTTATGAAATGTGACATGCATTGACATATCTGTTCCCGAATAGCAACGACCATATGAAATTGGCACTCAAGGATAAACCAAAATATCAAGATGTAAAAGAATGAAACTATTCAACAATATCTGAGTAGTTTCACACAAGTTTGTGAAGAGCTTGTAGGAGTTGGTGTTACTGTTTTAGTTAATGACTTGGTAAGCCTAGCCCTTCTAGGCCTTCCTAAGAGCTAGCATATCTTTCAATATTTGGTGAACAGGAGGGAGAAACTATCAAATTGGGAGAGCTTATGGCCTGATTTGGTACAGGAAGAAATAAAGTGGAATACTAGAGATGGGACTTCATCCAAGGGTGAGGATGAAGAAAATTTTGCATTGTTTGGAAAGGGAAAGAAGGAAAAAGGGAAGAAATATCAATCCAAACCAGAATCTAGCCAAGGGAACAAGAAGAAAGATGTGTCCAAAATTAAATTCTTCCATTGTCATGAATTCATGCACTATGCCATGAAGTGTCCACACAAAAAGGCAAGCAAGAATACCTAAGGAGGAGAAATAGGTGAAGCTATGGCTTCATAGTTCTAGCTTGAAGTTACCCTTATCGCATGAATGGCCAAAATAGTGACGGGGAGCGTGTGGTACTTGGAATCAGGTGAATTATTCCACATGATAGGGCGTAGAGATTTTTTTAGTGACTTGGAAGAAAAATATTTGCAGATGTACATTGAGCTAGGAGATGACGAAAGGCATAACATGACTGGGGTTGGTACATTCACCTTTCATAAGGAGTCACGATCCCCTCTCAGGCTCAAGGATTTCATGTTCGTTCTGGGCCTAAAGAAAAATCTAATCTCTGTTACAGTTTTGGAAGACCATGGTTATGATGTGATCTTCAACAAAGGAAAATAATTTCTAAGACACATAGCCATGGGACATGTGAAGCAGATTAGGGTTCGTGTGAAGAAATTGTATAAGATATATGTGGAAGGTTGTGCTGCATTAAGCACTAAGGCAGAGAAGGTGTAAATCCATGATGTTGGTGAAATTTGGCACACAAGACTTGGCCATTTGCATCATGGTCCCTTCAAGATTATGCAGAAGATAACCACATGCCTCCCCAAAGGAGCACTTGAGCTGAAGGATGTACTTTTGGGAAGTACACAAAATCCACATTCCACAACTGGGACAACAAAGCATATGCATTCCTAGAAAGGATCCATTTTGGTGTCTGCGGCCCTTTCTTGACAACCTCCACTGCTAGACACAAATATTTTGTTATTTTTATTGATAACTTCTCACGAAAGTGTTGGATCTTATTCATGTGGAAGAAAGGTGAGAAATTATCCAATTTGATAGAATTCAAGGCATTGGTTGAGAAAGAAACTAGAAATAAGGTGAAGGATATCATGAGAAATAATGGAGGTGAGTATGTGCCGAGTGAATTTAAAAATTTCTGTGTGAAAGAAGGCATTTGACGAGAGCTGATAACACCCCACAACCCACAACGAAATGGGGTGGCTGAGAGAAATAACTGTAGTATTGTGGGAGAAATGAGGGCGATGTTGCATGACCAAGGTCTACCATTTCACTTGTGGGAAGAGGCATGCAACACAACTGTCTATTTGTAGAACCAGAGTCCTCATCTAATTTTGGGCATGATTACACCAGAGGAGGCTTCCTCGGGGAGAAAGTCGGATGTGTTTCACTTTAGGATTTTTGGAGCCTCGATTTACTGGAATGTCTCCAAAGAATTAAGGAAGAAGCTTGAGATGGTATCAAATTTGGGGGTATTTTTGGGTTACATAGAAACTCCTCACTACTACCGTGTGTAATTTCCATCCCTCAAAATAAAGGTGGTGCGAAGGGTTGTAAATTTTGATGAGGAGAAAGCGATCTGGTGCTCTCTTGAGAGGGAGATTGAGATCCCACCAGAAGATGATCTTTTAGCTCCAAAGGAGGAGCCCTAGGAGGGTGTGGAGTAGCCAAAAATTGAGTAGAGAGTAGAGATAACCACTCAAGTAGAACCATGTAGATAATCCAGGAAAAGAACCAGGGAATCTTAGAGACTTGTGCAGGATGTGAGGGAGAATGTGGGTGCTCCTTCAATTTTTCACAAGTAGAGAAGGTTGCCTGATCGATACACTGACTACACGGATCTAATGACTGAGCTTGTAGAGACTAACCCATCCTGTTTCTAGGAAGCAATAGATAAAACTGTATGGGTTGGTGCAATGGTGGAGGAATACAAATCCATTGTAAAGAACAGTGTTTGGGAAGTGGTCCTAATACTAATAGATAAATTAGTTATGGGTTCAAGATGGATTTTCAAGGTAAATAAGGTAGTTGAAGGAAGCATAGAAAAGTATAAGGCCAGATTTTTGGCCAAGGGGTACTCTCAAGTTGAAGGAATTTACTATGAGATGACCTTTGCTCCTATAGAAAGGTACTCATCCATTAGATTAATTCTTGATATGGATGCACAGATAGGGTGGAAGATCCACCAAATGGATGTAAAAACAATATTCCTAAATGGATTTATTGAGGAGTAGGTGTATATAGAGAAACCAAAATTTTTTGAGACTTTTTATCACAATCTCATGTGTGTAGACTCAAGCGAGCATTGTACGGTCTCAAACAAGCACCCCGTGCTTGTTACACCAGGATCGATAGTTATCTCATCGGTTTCGCCTTCACCAAAAGTGAGGAGGATGCAAAAATCTATAATATATTGGTATAAGGTAAGTTACTCATATTTGTCTTAGATGTTGATGATTCAATTTTCGCTGGTGATGAGCAATTGATCAGATCTTGCAAGGAGGACATTGCAAGAGAATTTGAAATGAAGGACATGGGTCTCATGCACTGCTTCCTCAGGTTGGAAGTATGGCAAGGTGATGAGGAATTGTTAGTCTCTCAAGGAAAGTATGCAAATGAGATACTGCAAATTTTCTGCATGGAGAGTTGCAAACCCATGGAGACACCACTAGCGACCAACTGGAGGAAGGATGATTCCACTTTATGTGAGGAAGTGGATGCTACCATTTATCGACAACTAGTGGTTTCACTAATGTATCTTGTGAAAAAAAAAAACCAGATATGTGATATGAAATCAAATAGCTGAGCCAAGCTATGGTTAGGCCATCCAAATTATTTTGGAAGGCAGCTAAGCATGTTTTATGGTATCTCAGAAGCATTACCCAGTTTGGACTATTGTACAAATGGACAGAGGGAGTGAAGCTATGTGGCTTCACAAATGCAGATTGGGTGGGGAGTCCTTCAAACCAAAAGAGCACATCATGTGGAATTTTAAGTTTTGGGTCCACAACTATTTCCTGGTACAACAAGAAGCAAATATATGTGGCGCTCAACTCGACAGAAGCATAATACATGGCTAGAATTCAAGCAACATGTGAGATGATTTGGATGAGAAATATACTTGCTGGATTGTTTGGTCATATGATGGATCCAAATGTGATCTACTATGGTAATCATATTTGCATTAAGCTCTCTAAGAATCCTATTTTTCACAATCATTCCAATCATATAGATACCTGGTATCAACATTTACGAGACTGTGTGAAGAGGCAGATAATGTTATTTTAGTACCTTCCGAAAGAGAAAAAATATGCTAACATTTTTTCAAAGGCCTTGTCAAGAGGGAAGTTTGAGTTCCATAGGGACAGGATAGGGTCGGTTGATAATCCTTTTCTTGGTGAGAGGGAGTGTTGAAAAATGCAGCAAGAAATTCTCAATTTGATTTTGGCTTGATTAAATTGAGAACATTTGAATTTCTACATCAGCAAACAACTTGGATGCAGTTAACTCATGTGACATGTCTTGTGTCATCCAATTTACTCAGTAAGCATGTGTGATTGCTAATTTGTAGCAATCAAGGTCAGTTATCTAATGTTGTTTTTAGTTAAACTAGTTCTAACTGTTGAAGTAACTAGTTGAAGGTCACTTAAGCAGTAGGAATTTATTCAAACTCAGTGATCATCCAATTAACTGATCAATCAACCCAAAATATCTAGTGCATGCAGAGAATTTTATTTCCGCATTCGTGATCTAGATTCTAAGGCAGTGTAACATCAATTGTAGACTAGTCTTGAGTGTACAGGTGTTGCATGTAGTCAAATGATCAACCTAAGAAATTTCACAATCCATTTTGGAGAAATTCCGAAATAATAGGGGCCTAATTTCTCAAGGAAAAACACAAGGAAACAGGAACTCAAGCAGAGACGATATTTTAATAAGTATGGGTCAGAGATTCTCAGTGAGAAGAGAGATAGGTTGTGCACTTGCAGGTTGTGCTCAATTGAGAAAAGAAACTGTAATACATCTCTATTCATCAGATTAATGAAAGAAATCATTTAGTTTTTTAGAATATTTATTTCCCCAGGAAAAATAATATTTTAATGTGTGTGATTTCTTATTGCATGTCTCAAATTTTTGTTCTAAATTGTGAATTATTTTTCGTAGAGTAGTATAGTAGGTTTGTGTCTCTTGATTTTGATTAAAAATTCATAAGAAGTTGCAAATCTACATCATAATTTCTACATGATATCATAGCCAGGTTCACAAGCCCCTGATCCAAAGTTTCAAGTACCTTGGAACTCCCCTAAGTGAAGATAAAACACCCCTAGAAGGGACAAATGGGCCTCCTCCTTGACATGGTGGTGGAGGTGGTCCCCCCCACGAACTCTGGTCCCCCATCTCCATGGTATGCCTCATGCTCAAGATACTCCTCTAACTCACTATATGAGTACACCTTGATGTAATGGGCCTTTCCCTTGGTGCACTTGTGCCCCAGTGCCAAATGCTCCTAGCACATAAAGCATACAATCCTCCTCTGGAGGTCCATCCTAGTCTCATAGTTCATTTTTCCATGCCCAATCTCCCTCTCAGGCTAATGGTTATCTCTTCTCCCTTGAGGAGCCATGGGCCTGGTGGGTATAGTGACCCTAGTCTTGGGAATGACATCAATCATGTCACGGGTCTTAGAAATAGGATCCATCAATGTAGTGGGCTTATAGGTCCTCACCCATCCACGCAAGGGAGAAACTAACCCCTCTACAAACAACATAATTAGCCAGGCCTTTGAAATATTTGTCACCATTATGACTAACCTCTAGAACTCTGAGATATAGACCTCTACGCTACCTGTCTGTCTCAAATGGCCCAAATCTCTGAAATACAGCTCGGGTTCCTTCTTTTCAAATATCTCAATTAGTTGTTTGGTAAAATCAGTGTAGGAGGTGATATGAATGTGCCCTAGTGTTATTAGGCCATGGAACCACCACTCTTGGGCATCCCTATCCAAGTGTAATTTGGAAAACCAGATAGCATCTATCTCCTGCATGGGTTTCAAGTGAAAGTAATTATCTAACTTCTTAACCCATGCCCTAGTTGAATTTTGGTCGACCCATCATAGTTGGGAAGTGTGACTTTCCCAACTATCTTCTAAACCTCCTGACTGAAATTTCCTCCTCAGTGATAAAACCCATCTCCAGTTGTACGCCTTTATTTGAGGTGGATGTAATCCCCAAAGGCCATCACCCTTTAGATCCTTGGGTCTAGTCCCTCATACTCATCAATTCCTGATGCAAATGAGTTCAACAAATATTCAACTAGGTATGGCTCTCTCTCTCTTGCTCTGGCTCATCCACGAAATGGGGCATCGCGGGACAAACTATTTGGCCATGTAGAGGGGTATGAGGCTACTGGAAAGTACGCTCATGTGTGTGGCTACCTCCCCCTGCCTTGGAACCCACATGACCTTAAGGTTCCAACTCCTATCAGTTGTTCAAAAGTATACCCATCACCTACCGCATCATATCCATCGTGAGTTGGCCTTGCCTTAGCATCTACTGGTTTTTGTTTAGCAACTCCTCCAAAACTTAATTCCCCCCCCCCCCTTGTCTAGATTGTTATGGAACTAATTGATTCTCCATGCAGTTCTCCCTAAAATATTCCAACTTAGTATTTGAAAATGGGTCTTTCACTCCTTCTTTTCCATCTTCTCTACCTCTTCCCCTACCTCAACCCCTTTGGAAAACAACTACTTGGTACCTGGGTGGCATTACCTACTTTTATCTCCCCACTCTAACCAAGAACATACTCTAATACCATTGTAATATTCCTAATGGAAATATTAAGTGTATAATATAAAAATGCACTAGATAGCGATAGAGCAAATAATCACAAACACAATATACAAGTACACCACACACAAATAAGAACAAATCATGAGCCATAATTAGAGGAAATTTCGATCTAAATGTGTCCATGAAATTTTCATGTAATTTCCATGTCATAATATGTAAACCAATAAAACTCCTTTAAATTTTAAAAGAGGTACATGTAAATATTTTGGAGGGAAAATAAGAAAAACTATAATTATATTTTTGGCTTATCTCCTTATAAGCTTACTCAAATTTCACGTGTAAATACTCGTTGGATGTGGAATTTAATTCTGCATCCAATGAGTACCCATTATGCCTACCTTTGAGAATATCCACATTAGTAAAAATTGAAGATACATTAAAAAGTACGTTGAATACATTTTTTTAATGTATCTTCAATTTTTATCAATGTGGGTCTTTTAAAAAATATGCATAATGGGTACTCATTTGATGCAGAATCAAATTTTGCATCCAATGAGTGTCTACACTTGAAATTTGAGTAAACCTATAAGGAGATAAGCCAAACATACAATTAAAAAAGTAGTTTTATTCTTTTCCCTCCAAAATTCATAACTCTTGTTTTATTATTTTAACTATTATTTTATTATTTTTCCTTAAGAGGCCACTTTTAGGCTGAAATTTCCTATATTTTTTTATTAAAATCTGAGTTGAATGGAGTACATAGAGCATGGAATAAGTGCATATGGGCTTGCATAAATAAGCCGGAGAAAAATCGAGGTGATATAAACGACCCCAAGAGCTGGAACCCCCTGCTTTGCGTCCCTCTGCGCTGGCCTAGTGAATTTTAGCTACAACTACACTGAGAATGATGAGAGTGTCCCTCTGTAGTACCCAAAATATATTGAAATTACAGTTGTAACTTCTCCCAAAATTACTCAGTAAAACCCAGAAGGGAAATGGATCAACTCCCAAGCACATGTTGGCCCACAAAATAGTGTGAATTTCCCAGTGAGATAAGTAGTAAACACTTCTGGAAATAGCTGTGAGAGCCCATCAATCCCATCAATCCCATCAAGGAAACCTTACCAATATCTTGGGAAATTTCTCTCCAAAATAATCCTTCCAACTCCAACCCACCTCACAACAATTTTCCCTTTCCTCAAGCCCCTGTATAGACCCTAAATCCACAAATTACACTTGTATAATTTCCCGATAAATTTGTTGTTCAACCACCAAAAATCTCCAGCAAACCACTAGAACAACATTCCCCTAAAAGCCTGGAATTTCTCCTCCTCAAATGCATTTCCTCAAGGTGGTGAATTTTTTTTTATAAATTGCATCCCTCACTAGTTGAATTGGTTGTTTGAAACTCCTACAATAGCTTTGGGAGAAGCTTACTAAAGGTGAATGAAGCTCCCTTAGGGATGAAACTGTAAGTCCGTTAAAGGTAGAGTGGATATTTCGTCATGGAATCCCCTTGCGTTGAACAACACTCTGTTGTCTTGGCTAAGAAACTCAAGAGAACTTGGTTCAGTTGTCAATTTGTCAAAAATCCCTAAAATAAGTACATCACCTCTTATTTATAATTTGTGGCCCCTTACTCCATGTGGGCTCCACCCATCAAAACTACTCTCTCCCCTAAGTCAAATTTCTCCAAGGGGTGTGTATTCCCTTGTAGTGGCCCCCACTTTCCACTATCCATCTAATCTCACTTTTTCACCCATCTTTCCTAAGTTTGGCACCAAAATTGTATTTATTCCAAAATTCCAAAATTGTGTATCTCCCTTAGTTGATTTTAATGAGAAGGAACATTACATGATATTCTTACAAAGCCTCTATCCAATGTCAAGTTTGTATACTTCAAGGACAAGCTTGGACTTATTGAAAATTCCTCTCTCAGTGAGAGGGAGTGTTGATGATAAAATATTGTGGACTGACATTCTCCCCATGTCAAGTATATTGACCCAAATTAGGCAGAAGGATCCAACAAAGGAAAATCACTCTTCCTTTGTCTATCATGTTGACCCGAATAAGGAAGAATGGTCTTGAATCAAATGGTTCGTTTAGCATCAAGTCCCAACTTACTTAGATAGCCTTGTGGCCATTGGAGATTCACCATGTGTTAAAGATATTGACCTGAATGATGGTGAACCAAGACTAGTCTGAATACCATGTGTTAGGTACTGACCCGAGTTATGGTGACTAGTTGATGATGTACCATGTTTCTAAATTACCAACCCGTATTACGGTGTGGATATACCATAGGTCTTAGGTAGCGAGCCGAATTATGGTAACTTGTTAATGTTGCTAACTTACCATGTGTAAAAGTTGTTTGACCAAATTATGGTGATTGATTGATCCTACTGGTTTACCATGTGTCACATTTTTCTTGACCCTATTATGGTAATGATTTTTTATAACCTTTTCTTAGAGAAAAATTTCAACAAAAAAACATTTGTTTAGTCATTATGAATACCTCCCTAACTAAGATAGAGTCTTGAATTTTGTAGTTATGGTTGGTCTTCATAATTTATATTTTAGCCCTTGAAATATATATTGTAATTTTAAGACGTGTTATTCATGGCGTTTTCATGGATTAGCCCTTGAAAGAATTATTATAAGACATGTTATTCATGTCAGTATCAAAAGAGAAAATTTTGAAATTTGAATTTTGATTTTTTGGCTCCAAACTTGTCAAGTCGGACCTCCCTCAAGTTAATTCGGCCCCAGTGAAGAGATACACCCATTCAAATAGGAATAACATGATATATAAAGCATTCAACCTCCTCCAGAAAGCACCATTCAACCTCCCACAAGAAAAGAAATATTTTGAGCATCTTAGTGAAGAAGAATAAGGATGACGTAGGAAAAATAAGGACAAGTTCATTTATAACATCTCTCTCTCTCTCTCTCTCTTGAATTCTCATGTATGAACCTCTCTCTCTCTCTCTCTCTCTCTCTCTCTCATGTATGAAATTCTAGACATTTTTTGGGTAGTAGGTAGAATCTTTGGACAACAATTTTTGAGTAGCAGGGCCAAAAAAAGGGGCAATAGGCCTAATTTTTTGGCAATATTATGGGAGGTTGAAATTCAGCCTAGGAAAATGAAAAAGGTCGAAGTTAAAGGGTAGAAGTTTGAATTGACAAGAGGGCTTCTTTACCAAGTTTAATCATAGAATTTTTGGTCAATTTGACCTCATAGTTGACTAGCTCCATTAGGTGTATCTCTTATTGAACTGATGAATTTATCTAAGGAAAAGGTTGTTTGGTTTTTCCCCCAAGTAGGATTTCCCAGGGTAAATCTTATGTTGTATTTGTGCATTGTGAACTCTATTGTCCTTGCATCTTTATGGTTGAATTTATGAAGTGTAATTGATTAATGATAAACTTAAATTGTTGAAATAAGATCAATATCATTATATGTAATTATCAGTATTTCAGAAATTTGTGCTTATATCTATTGTAGTTGAAAAATAATAGTTTCTTCATCCAAATCTCCATGTAATATATTGTTTTAACATCTAACTACTCTAACTCATGATGAAGTAAAGAAAATAGTGCTAACTATATGAAAAAACATGGGTGGCAGGTGTGGGGTGGGAGGGGGGAGTGATTATTCACCTCAAAGAACAAGAAGAATAAATTTTCTCTTTGGGATTAGTTATTGCCTCTAATAATTATGCTCTATATCAGGGACTCAACCACGCTGATATCATGGGAATAAGTAATTTTATTGTCACGGGAGACTCCATGGTCATTCTCTAACACCCTAGAGAAGGATTATACCCACGACATCTTAGGATCAAATCCATTTTTCAGAAGAATTCACTTTTCATCCTTAAAGTTATACATCTTTTCAATTTTTCATATATTGAGAGCCAATAATATGAGGGTGGATGGGTATTCTAATCGGGGAAACTTTAATAAAGGGAGTGTCATTTTCAATGGGGCTCAATATACATCATCTCATTCCATAATAAACTGATAAGGGGTCGATGGTTGGCATTTCCCCTCCTAGGACGTATGGTGCCTACTCACCACAACATGGGAGAAACACGCCACAAGTCTTTTCACTTCGATTTTACACCTCACTCTGATTTCATAGGACTATTTATAGCTATGGTTTTTACACTCACGCGTTGAGATAGGGAGGACATGATTTTCTAAGAGGGATCTTGCGTCAGACCATTTCCCAATATAAATGGTTGATGATAAATCCTATACAATAAAATTGGCTCGGAAATTGGGTTAGTGTAGAACACCCCCCTTTCTGTAATGAAGTTTCTTGTGCTCTCCTTATGATGATTTTGGCTTGGTCTCTTTCTATGAGATTTATGCTTGCAGTTCTTGGGATGGTGCTTTTACTAGGGTATTTGGTTCGAAACATCAGTCATAACTATCTTGAGGAGTCACTTAATTTTATATATGAGGCACCTCATGGGGGCTTGTGTTTGAACAAGCACTAGAATATTCAATGCAAGTTGAGATATTAGTCTATGGGGCTTTGAGCGCCTATGATTTGTATGTTTTCTTCTCAGGTGTTATTGGTTTACTTTTGGCTAGATTATTGATTGGCTACTTTGGGAGAGGAGTCCCTCTAGAGGTCAACCAATGGGTAATATATTGCCTTTCATTTTGGAAGGGGGTGTCAACTTTTACTCTCAAAATTCGAACAAGGATGAGTATGGAGCTAGAAATGTAGAAGCTCCAAGTTGAGACTATGATCTTGAAGCTCAACTACAACTAGATGGATACTACCCTATCCTTCTCCTTCAACACACTATATGATTTTCAAACTAAAATTAGTTTTCTAGAGGATGAAGTGGCAAGATTACGAATAATGATTGAGGAAAAATACAAATATCAAGCTGGAACAACACTTGACCTTAAACAATTAAATTTGTGTTAGTTCCAGGTATATCTCAGATCTAAATCTTCCTAATCCCACTTAGCCAATGGGCCCCCTCCCAAAGATAGGGGATAAACAACTTTGAAGTTGTACATGGAGTGAAAATTTTGCAGAATTATAGGATTTTTTTGGAAGAAGTATAAGTGGAACCATGAGTGGATTATATTTTTTTTGAATAGGAGTACTACAAATTCAAAATGGACAATAAAGGAACTCTTTTTGATTTACTCTTTAATTTTTTCCTTAGGATTAATTATTTGTATCTATGGTGTATTTATTGTGACCGGACACAATGCTTTAATATAATAGAAATTCTCAGTTTCAATTTAAAAAAATACAATACAAGTAGAAACAAAGTTTAACAACTAGTGATAATATTTCATTGAAATCAATGCCTTCCATCTATCCCTTTGCTACCAGTCGAGCTTTATATCTTTCAACTCTAATATCAACAACCTTTTTTAATCTATAGATCCACTTACACCCAACAACTTTTCTATATTTTCAAAGTTCTACAAGTTCCCATGCTTTGTTTTACTCTAAGACATTCATCTCTTCTTTCATTGCCATTTTCCATTTAGCACTTTCAACATCATCTATTGCTTCCTAATATCAACAAGGTTCTCCATTGTTAGTGATCAAAGAGATAGATAAAACATGATCGATATTACCTCTTAGGAGGATTTACGTCATGTATAGATTTACTTGGTGTTGGTTGTGAAATTTCCATATTTTCTTGAATATTTTTTGTATCCACACCTTCTTTATCATTATAAGCTTCTTATTTATTCCTTTTTTATGTAGATGGTTGAGTATCCAAATAATTTTTTTGATTTACCGATACTTTACCCTATTTTATATCAAGTTCTACCATGTTTTATTTAATGAGGGAGGATTCATCAAATACTACACCTCTACTAATGAAGTTTTTGTGGGAAGTAGGATCCCACTCTCTATATCCCTTAACTAGATCATCATAACCAACAATGACATACTTATTTGATTTGGGGTTTAACTTAGAGTGACGTTTTTTTAGTATTAAAAGCATAAACTTCTCAACAAAATTTTTTAAAATTTGAGTAATCACAAGGATGACTTGTCCATACTAATTTGGGAATTTTACAATGTATTACAACTAATGGTGACTATTGATGACACCTTTAAAATTGGTGATGAAGATAATACAATCACATTATTTTTTTCATTGTTTGATCTTGGGACCACTTAATCTCTTTTATTATCTTTAGTACAATTGATACTCTTGACTATGATTCTATTGTGGGTGCATTGTTGTCTAAGGAAGTGTGGAGGAAATATGATATAAAATCGTCCACACTAGAAGAAATTGTGGCTAGGGGCTAGTCCAAAGAAAAAGGAGAAATTCAAGAGATATGTCATGATATAAGTTAAAAAGAAAGATGGGTAAACTAAAATGTTGGTAATGTAATACATCAAGGCATCTCAACAAATATTGTTGGAAGAAGGAAGACTCCAAAAAGGAAGAAAATCCAATTGAATCAAGTCCATGTATGGTTGATGAAGCTTTATCTATTTGGAATGTCCCACAATAATATGAATAATGGTTATTAGATTATAGCTCTTCACACCATGTGTCCACATAGAATTTGGTTTTCTTCTTATCAAGCTATTGATGATGGAATTGTTATTATGGGAAATAATGTTTCATGTAAGAATGATGGGGTTGGAATAATTAAGATTAAAATGTTTGATGACATTGTAAATTCATTGACAGAGGTAAAACATATCCCTAAAATAAAAAATAATTTAATTTTTTTGGGAGTTTTGGATTATGGAAGTTACAAATTTATAAATCAAGGTCGAGCATTGAAGGTGTCTAAGGGCACTTTGGTGGTTATGAAGGTTACACATATAAACCTTTACAAGCTGTAAGGAAATACATAAATAAATTAAGTAGTGGTAACATCTAAGGATGCACATGAATCTACTCAGTTATGGCACCAACTACTGGGTGATAGCCTTGAGAAAGGTCTGCAAGTATTGATAAACCACAAATTACTTCCAAATTTAAAATCTTGGAATTCAAATTTCTGCAAACGTCTTATTTTTGGTAAGCAATGTAGAAATAAATTTAATGTAGCTAGACATACAAGTAAATGTGCTCTAGATGATATCAATTTAGATGTTTGGGGTCCATCCCCTACAATCAATTTTGGAGGATTGCCATATTTTGTAACATTTATAAATGATTTATCTAAAAAAGTATGGGTCTATGTCATAAAAAAAATGTGATGTGTTCAATATAGTTAAGCAATTTGGAGCTTTGTTTAAAAAGAGAATGGGTGAGACACAATGAGAAACTTCTTCTAAATCCATCATATAGTTAGTTTGAATTATTAATGTTTCAAACTAACAAATGTGGTTCATCTTCAGGATAATTAATGGTGAAAATATGATTCACCATGAGGAAATAAATAAGAAAAAGAGAAAGCCTAATTTTAATAGAGAAGCCAACAAAAAAAAACCTTAAAAAATAAGCAATTTAAAAATATATATATTAAAATATGTGAATAATGTAACATAATAATATATTAATACTAATATAATATTATTAAATATATTAATATGTACTAAATATTGATATTATAATAACAACTATAAGATAATAATATTTTAACATTAATATAATATATTATTGATAATATTAATAATATAAATAATAAAAATAGTATAATATTAATACTATACCTCAAAAAATTGTTATTAAAACTAATTATTAATATTTTTAATTTAAAACTAAGAAGTATGTAGTAAGAAGTAATATCTACAAATAATAATAAGTATTAATAGTTTTAAATATTAGCTATTAATATAGTATTAATAATATTAAATATTAGTTATTAATATAATGTATTAGAGTAGTAATGTTATTAATATAATAATAATGTTAAAGTTATAATAAAGAAATAGTAAAAATAAATAGGGAGAAGAGTCAAAATAGAGAAGGAACAAAGAAAACAATCAAAAGTGGAAGGGTTAATTAGAAACATACTTGGATGCTAACCCATGAATTCAATTTTCGCTACTCTTCCACCCTTTATCTCTGTTAAGGTTATTAGGACACTTCTTAATTTCAATTTTTTCTTTGAGTTTCTTATGGTGATATTGATCAATCATTAACTAGGATATTGGAATTTTCGATATAGGTGTGGTGTTTTGTCTTCTCGTAGTGTTTTTTCAAAATGGAGGAACAAGAATGATTAAGGTTTGATGTTAGTGGAGTGCTTCTGAATCCCGATCTTTATGGATCAAGTAGACACCTTTCTAATTGATAAGGTTTATGGGATCCTTGATAGATCTAAGAGAGCTTCAAATTGTGTTAATGGGTTTGAAGGTGGCCAAAATGTTATTCTTCTTCAAAATGAGAGAAAGTTTATTTGTGTATGGGAGATAGATTTTGGCCATTTGATTTCTCATTTCCTTCTTTTCTTTAGGTCTCTTATTAGTATTTCAGAAGGCCTTGATGTCTGGTGCTTCATGTAGCCATCATTGGTGTCATTTTACAATCTATTGAAAATTTCTGATTTTTCATGGTCATGGGGCTAGATGATAAAAGTGTCATGTATATTTTACCATATAAAGGTCCTTCAATTTACTTCATAAACTTGTTGTTGTTTCCTCTACAATAGCATTCAAAACAATATCATTTGAAAAACACGATTGAATGGTGCAAAGAGCTCTTGCATCCAAATCTTTCCTGTTTTCATCAATTATAATTCTAGGTTCCTTTATTTTTCCATCCATTGCCTTGTGCAATCCTTGTCACACCAACAAATATCACACCTTGAGCTTCAACAGTCTCAAAGTTATTCTTTCCACTTAACTTATCCACTTTTAACTTTGCATTCATCATCTTTTATATTAACTCTTTAGACATAACTCCTTTCAAATTGAAATTTGAAAAATATGTCAATTTGAAAAAAATCAGTCCCTATATATATATATATATATATATATATATATATATATATATATATATATATATATATATATATATATATATACAACACCAAAAAAAATGGACTTAAGCCCTCTGCTACACACACCAAGCTGTAAATCTAGCTTGATTGTTGCTATACTGCATTTGACGTTTGCAACAAACCCTCGACCTGTCATGCCAATCTCACAACTTGTTTTTCAAATCCTTCATGGCAATCTCATGACCAATAGAAATAATGGGCTTGTTTCACAAATGGACTCCATGGGTCACTCCTCCTCTGCACCCTTGCATAGACAATGCCTAGGTTTTGGTCTACTAAATACTCCTCCATTCCCTTGAACAATCAATGACTAGGTTTTTCTCCACGAGCCGCTCCTCCTCTACATGGATACAAATGGGCTCCATAGGCTGCTCCTCCTCTACATTTGCACAATGTCCTGGCTTATGCCTCGTTTAACCTCGCTTTGATATCACTTGTTGGTGTATATGAACCCCAAAATATATTAATTGCATAGAAATAATGAAAAAATTTCACACAAAAACAATCATGTAAAGCAAAAATTTACATAGCAAAACCTTAATAATATGTCAAAAAAAACTCCACATGGCAAAATATAAATATACTCTTGCTCAAGAAACATAATTACAATTTTCTCAAATTAACCTTACAAAATTACATTCTATAAATTTATAAACACCATAAGTACATAAACCTATATTGTTATACAATCTACGTACTTAGCTTGATTTTCTTTTTAGTTATTATCAAAATTCACACGATTTTCTTTTTAGTTATTATCAAAATTCACACAATTTCATCTCTAACAAATCATGATGCATTTGCTGCTTTTTGGACCAAGCTTACTTTTACAGTCATTTAGAAAATAGGCATAAGCTGGACATCCGAAAACCCTTAGATGCCTAGCACTTCGTTTCGATGCATAACTGAACTCTGAAGGTGTTCTTATATTAAAGGTTGAAGTGGCAATCTGCCTTCAATCTATTCTTGCACTTAGGAATTGATGAGGCTGAACTTATTTCAATTGCTTATTTTAGAATTAGATGGAAATGAGCGAGGTTAATATTTTTTATACAACTTCTATATGCTTGATTTCTGATTTTAAAATATGGAATCGACTTTATTTTTTTTATTACATTCCAAAATATTTAGAGGCCATTAAAATAACTAATTGTCTTCAATCTTATTACTCTTATTCCCAAATCTAAAAATTGATTTTACTCTTTTTCTTAGAATTCCAAAATATTCCAGAAATTGACCATCAAGAAAAAAATTTACCTCGATCTTATGAACCTAATTCCTAAATATTTTAAATCCAGGAAGGATGAACACATTTGAATTTCAATGGCTAATTTGTCTTTCATATAATAATAATGTTTTAACCATTTTAATTAGTATAGATTTATTTTAAATATACATTTAACATGATGAAATCCTTTGATAACTTATATTGTATTTTGGGTAGTTTAAATTGAAACTACTCTGGAGAAATTCAAATCCAGTCTCCTCAGTCTCCTCCCTCATGAGCCTAGTGCCCTGAGATCACATCATGTTAAAGGAAAAATATTAGAGAGGTGTGACCAAAGGAAAGATAATTCAACTTCAATGGTGGAGATATACCGCACCTCAACGGTGGGGAAAATGCCCTTTTAACCATAATTCAGGAATTAATATTCGTATACAGAGTTATGCAAATGGGTATCATGTATTCTAATTCACTGATTGAACTAATTACACATAATTGCCACGTAAAACTGGATAAAGTCTATTATTCTGAGGTGAATTGCCTTCAACTGTCACGACAAGGATTGAACGCTCTTCTTTTTATATATATATATATATAACCGTGAATGATGAAAATATAACAAATTGATAACTAGTATGTTTAAATATTTAAAAATAATATTTAATGACAAGTTGTATATTAATTAACACAGATCCATTTAGTTGGAAATGTTTTTCAAGTTTTATACTTGCACTTTAATATATTCTTTTAAGATAGATTGAGACTGGTTATATATATATATATATATATATATATATATATATATATATATTATTTTCTATGTTGTATATATATATATATATATATATTATTTTCTATGTTGTATAATATATATATAATACTTATGTGTATATTGAAATATTTTATTTATGTGATATTACATTTTGTTTCTTATTAATGTATTTTAAATGTTGTATATTAATTCTATGTTAAGAATTGAATGAATTACATATATTGTTCATTTTTCTTTGTAAGATAATATTGTATTAGGCAATACATAATGAAAATTATTATAGAATTATCCAAATGTCTCTACCAATTATGACCCGTCACTAGGAAAACAAGACCATTGGCAAAAACACATGTTGTTAGTCCAAAAATAGATAGTGAGATAAACCCAATACATCAAAACTTGATAGATTTCTAAAAGTTTCATGAAGCACCATGAAAGGTGCAAAACTATACCATCATTGTGCATATAAATCAAACAAAGATTACTAGCTAACGGGACTTGTTACAAACTAGAAAGTGGGTAATAGATAGGAGAAAACTTTTCTCCTCCTTGGATAGTTAGCAAGATAACACCCCTATATGATCAACACATAACATGATGCCAAGATCCTCCACTTTTTGCTCCAGTTAAATCTTCTTCTCCCATCTAACATTCCTTCTTGAAGGAAGGGGGTCATCCATCAGTAGGCACTTCAATTATTTTTTAATCATGTTCTTTCACTTAATGTTATAGGCATACTAATATGGATGAAAGGGAAAAATGATGATTCATTGATCTTGACTGTATTCTTGTTCACTCACTTCACATAGGAGGTTATCTTTGACCTTAGTCCAATGGGGCTTCCTTTGAGGCCTTAGGGTTTTAGGAAGGACACTACAAGGGAGGTTATGATTGAATTAGTGTGTCTCAGATATTTTATACTTACCACTTTCCATCTTTCCCATTATTTCATCTACATTCTTTAGGCTAGTGGTCATTGGTCATGGGGATTGACACCCTTTCATCTTCATCCTTGAGCCTTGGGGGAAAAAAATTGTCCTAGAGGTTGATGGAGCTAAAAGAAAGATAAAAGCATAAGAAAACCACGATGAAAGAAAAATATAAAATGTAAAAGATGGCTGGGACAAGCACATGAGCAAAATGATAGCATGAGTTTTACCCCCCTCATTATCCATCATCCAGTTCCTCAAGCACATGATGTTTCGTCTATTAAAGTAACTCTTGTATTGTCTCAACCTTAATGAGTGATAAAATAACTCATCATTAAGGGGTATTAAATGTTGAAGTTGTAACTAGTGTTGGTCTCCATAATGTAATGTAATGTCCCATTTGCATATTTATAAGAAAAAAAAATTGATTTTTGTGTTGAGTCATAAGTCTTCCAAATGAGCAAGTCAACTCTCCTTGGGACAAGTCAGTATGGCCCTCCATAGTGATACCTATTCAACCTCATGGACAACTATATATAAAGGACAGTTTGACCTATTTGAAGTATAATCAATTATCATCACACACAAGGACTTTCTGAAACTAATAAAGAAGAAGAATGCCATATTAAAGGAGAGAGAATCTCACACACGTGGAAGATATATTTTGTGAGTGAGGATGAGTTTTCTGAGGCAACTACAAACATATTTTCGGTCCCTCTATTGTAGACCTAAAATTTCAGGACGTTGACCAGAAGAGGACTAAAAGTTCAGGAAAATGACCAGATTTGGACCAGGTTTGACTTGTGTTGACTTTGACTCTTGGACGTGACTTGGAGGAGGGTTAGAATTGATGTTTTGGTGGCAATTTTGGTCTCGATATTGGATATCTCATTTTGATCTGATTCTATAAGAGAATGATTGTTGGGTTCCCCCATGTAGGGCTTTACCTTGGCTTGCAACCTAATTTTGGTGTATCTTGTCTCTTTATTTTCTTGGAAGATTGAACATTTGTATAATTGCTTGATGAAGAAAATATAACAAACAATAAAAAAAATCTAACATTCACAAGTAATTATTTAGTTAAGAGGAATCAAGTCTTATCTATCATACGCTTGGTTTCTAAACATTATATCAGAGCTATAGTGAAGATAGGAGCACTAATGAAGAAACCCTAAATAAGGCTAAATATGAAAGAAATTAGAGCATAAGAAGGAAAGTTTTGAGCATCTAAATCCAAGAAAAGAAGTAGATATAAATGTGCGGTGACACTTCTAAACAGTTTGAACCTGTGGTGATACTTTGTGAGTAGCTTGAACCTATGGTAGTAGTATGAACATGTGGTGATACTCTGAAAAAGATACATATATGTGAATCAATCTGAATCTCTTGTGATACTTTGGAAGTGATCTGAATTTTTTATGGTGTGATAGAAGATTATAACTGTGTGTGACAATGATCCAAATTCTTTGTGGTGTGATAGAATATTAGAACTTGTTGGAGAATCTAATTCCAACCACCTGCTAGGTGTCAAAACCGTTCATCTAAGTGTCCCAGTTCAGTTTCAAGTAGTTTAGTTTAGATGGGTTTAACTCCATTCATTTATTGTTGATGTTTCCAATGTAATATTTTTTAAGTGAATCCTAATATTCAGAAGAGAAATCCTTTACTCCACTTATTTTCAGTTTTCAATTCTTGTTATGGTATCAGAGCTAGTTTTCATAAGACTCCGGAGAGGGCAGCAACAGAGCCAAGTTGGAGCAACAGAGAGAAGAGGCGAGCCTGCATAATACTTATTGAGAGAGCAGCATAAGTTTGAGGAAAGTTGAAAATGCATCCTGCGAAGAAAAAGCCAGGCAAAGCCAATGTAGGCGTTGGCGAAACGAATTGTAGAAATGCAATTCCATAAGTAGAAAGGCTGTTCGAGAAGAAAGCCGAAATTAAAATAAAATTTGCTGCACTAATGCACTATTTTAATGGAAGCTCGGCGTTATTAACGCAACCAAAGGAGATATCCAGTGTGTTATTAACGCAACCCATGTGTTGATAAAGTGTGTTAAGCGTTATTAACGCAGCTTAGAAGATTAAAGAAATGCGTTAGTCTGGGGTAACTTACGCAGATTTCAAACCCACGCGGGTTCGGCGTGGAGCACTTGTGTTAAGGTAATTTGTTGGGTTAAAAGCATAAAATGATTTGAAAGTCAACGTCTTTAAATACAGCAACAACATTCAAAGGATTTTAAAGCTTTATACAAAATGTTTTTTTAAAGGTAAGGAAGCCCTTTATATGAATGTTTTTGAAAAAAAAGAGGTGATTTTAGAAGCTTTATACGAAGGTTTTTTAAAATTGAAGGAAGCTCATTTTTATATGAAGGAAAATTTTTTTATTAAAGGTTTTTTAAAAAAACTTTAAATTTGTAAAGGTTGCATTCTTTATAAGTTTTTAAAAAGAGATTTAAAAACAAAAAAAGCTCACATGAGCATTTGAAGTTTTCTTTTATTTAAAAGGAATTTTTTTTAGAAAAGGAAATTTAAAAAAGGGCAATATGAAAGCCTTGTGAAAGTGAATGTCTTGTGAAAGTGAATGTGTAAAAGATTTTTTGAGAAAAGGAAATTATATTTAGAAGCAAGGTATTTGATTAGCATATGCAGATTGGTCTGTTTGTGGAAGCCAAGCAACGAGGTCATAGGAAAAGCTAAGAGGCTAAAGCAAAAACAAAATATGTTTGAGATCTTTTTAGATCTGGAAGTGAAGAGGAAAAAAGGCGCCTATGCATTAAAATGCATAAAAGAATATGTGGATGAAAGCATTCTCCCTCTAATTTCAGATGCCAATACAACCAAGGAGGCATGGGATACCCTTGAGAGGTGTTTTGGTGCAAGGGGGAGCATTGAAGTTGAAGATGAAGGTGGCTCTGTAGCAGCAGATCTACAACGAGATGAAGAGTTTGTTGAATCCCACTGTGTTCAACTACAAGTGGATGATGTGTGTGAAGAAATTGCAGAAGCAGCAGAGAAGGAGCAAGAAGATGCTCGTGAACCCCACTGTGCACAACCACAAGTGGACAAAGATTTGATGAATCCAGCAATAGAGCTTGCTCATGAAGATTTGATGATTCCAGCAACAGAGCTTGTTGATGATGTTTTGATGATTCCAGCAACGGAGCTTGCTGATGATGTTTTGATGAATCCAAAAACACAGATTTTTGATGAAAATTTGATGATTCCAGCGACAGAGCTTGCTGATGATGACTTGGTGATTTCAGCAACAAGTATTGCTAATGATGATATGGTGAATCCAACAACTGAGTTTGTTGATGATATGGTAAATCCAATGATTAATATTGTTGATGTAAACTTTGATAGAGAATTTTTGGCTAATGATGATTGGTTGTAGATGATGCAACAAAAACATCATATAGACATGATGTTATTTAGTGACAAAAGCCCACTTGGGTCAGTGGAAGACAACCTGTTTGAAGTAGCACAAGTTAGTGAAGAAGTGACAAAGATAATGATAGAGGTAGATACAGAGAAGGAAGCCCACAAAGAGAAAACAGAGAAAAAGAAAGAAGTCTGCAAAGGGAAATCAGAAACAAAGAAAGAGGAAGATGCATAGAAGGAAGCCCACAAAGACGAAATAGAAATAGAGATAGAGGTAGAAAAGGAAGCACAAAAAGAAAGAGCTCTCATTGCAGAGCAGAAGGAAACAGAGATAGAGGTAGAAACAGAGAAAGAAACACAACAGGATAAAGCTCTCATTGCAGAGCAGAAGGAACAAAACCAATGTGGTTTTGGAGATGTTTTACACTTACCATTGATTTCCAATGTGCAGATACATAGAATTATTGTGAAGAAGAGTTAAAGTTTCTTGAAACATGGCTTGCAACACCATGTCTAGATGAGGTCTACACAGAAGTTGTAGATATGAACGTTGAATACAGCATGCATGATGAACATGTCAATGCAATTTTCAAGTATTGGAGTTATGAAGAGATAAAATATTATTATGATCTTATGTTGCAGCAGATTGATGATGAAAAGCGCACTACAGAAGACAATATGTGGTAGCATCCCACATACAATTGATTTCTTGAAGAAGTTCAGAACAGGCTTAGACAGTCTGGAACAATAGAAGACCCGCACTAGCAAATGAAGAATCTGAGGTTTGAAGAATACAATGGGAAGAAAATGATGAAACATTTTAGAGGCTATAAAATCTGGAAGAAGAGAAGAATAAAACTAAATCTAGTTGAAGCCAATTTTGAAAATTGTAACCCTCGCTGAGACATAGACCAGCAGGTATCTGAATTAAATTTTTATGTGGTTGTAATTAAGGGGGAGTGTTGGAGAATCTAATTCTAGCCACCTGCTAGGTGTCGAAACTGTTCATCCAAGTGTCCCAGTTCAGTTTCAATTAGTCTAATTTTGATGGGTTTAACTCCAGTCATTTATTGCTGATGTTTCCAATGTAATCTTATTTAAGTGAATCATAATATTTAGAAGAGCAATCATCTGCTCCACTTATTTTCAATTTTCAATTCTTGTCAGAACTGTGTGTGACAGTGATCTGAATTCTTTGTGGTATAATAGAGATACGAATTGTGTAGAAACCCAGATTGTCTAGGGCAAATATTTGAAATATTTGTATATTGTGTGACAAAAATACAAATAGGGACAAATGTTTGTGGTGACGGGTAGAAGATTCAAACTTGTACACCTAGTTATCCATCTTTGCAATCCACATGAAGGATGAATGATGAAACACATAAGAGAAAATATGGTTTGCATACCCTCACTCAAATAATATTAGAAGGCCAAAGAATAAGTTTGAATCTCTGTAATGTTCTAAAGCTGTATATCTTTGTGGAATACGCACTGTATGAGACAATGCATCTGAGGAATGCACATTTTTTTAGGAACTCTTTCTCTGAAAATGTGACATCTAAGTACAGATTCGAGGAATCTATGATAACACCAAGGTGATCCTATATATGTGGAGGAGTTTTTTTATCCAATTTCCTGAAAAAGGAAATTATTTCTTGTAATCCATCTTTGTTCTAGAAGATTGAAACCTTTGTAACTCGTACCCTGTGCAAAGAGTTGAAATCTGTAATTAATATTTTATGCTAGACTATGGTTTATTTCTAGTTTGAATCATGTGGATCATAACCTAAGCAAGGAGACCATAGACTCTAATTTACTCTGTGAAAAGAGGTCTAAAATTCTGAAGTCCGCACTTGTAACAAAGTGTCAAATGTTCTGAGATATATCTATGGGGAAAAGAGAGTTTACTTCTGTGAAAAAAGGTTCGAACCATCCATGACATTCAAATTCTCTATGTGGTAAGCATAAAATATTGAAGCATTATGTTACCTATAACAATTTGGAACTAGGAATAATGCAAGAGCACCTAATGATGAAGTCTATGGCACAAGCTTGTGAAATATCCTTGATATCCTTCCTATACATAAGACGAATTACATCAATGAAGCCAACCTACCTATGAAGTCTAAAAAAATTCTGAAATTTATGTAGAGATTGAGCCTCCTCTATAGACTATATTTGTGCAAAATTTGTGAGCCAAGACAAAGGAAATTGCAAGCATAAATATTTGTGGTTCAATGGCTAAAATTTTAAGGTATCTATGTTGAAGGAAGATGTTGAAGAAAAGGCAATTTATCTCTGCTACAAAAATTCCAAATCCCTGTGATAGAAATACTGAAAGTTTGGATAGTTAAGGTTGAAAGATGTACATATAATTTTTATTTTCAGCCAATGACCTGTAATATTAAGTTTCTAAGTCATGATCAAGCTAATGAACTTATGCTCTCTTGAAAGATAGTAGCATATTATAAATGAATATGTATAGATATATGATAGATTGTTGATATAACATTTGAAGTCTCTCCTTTCATATGAAGACTAGGATTATATGATCAATGAATGAAATCTCATGCATAAAAGGATTCTCAATAACATATCTAGGGTTTTTCAACTAACTCTTTAGTATGCTTGTAGAATTTGAAATTCTTAAATGGTGGGTATTGAAGACTTTAAAGCATCTATGGTTTGTAAACCCTATCAAAGGTTTGAATTATAAAACCCTAGAAACAAAACCCTAACTAATTGTTTCCATTATAATAAGAAGATATAGCTCTTGAAGATGACATAAATGATATCATGTTGATGTGAGGACAAGGTTGATGATAAGGTCCAAGATTAAGAGGGAATTGATCTCCCTCAAAAGACAAGTACTCTACATCTATTTGATTACTACTATTTTTATTGTCTTTGTACTTTTCTTATTTATATTTTTTCTTTCATGGTCCTCTACTAAAGCTTGTAGGTCAATAATTTCCTAAGCATTGATAATTGATGAAAGAATGTAGCAAAGCATGAAGATTTTCCTATAAGAAATAAATAAAGAAGGATAAATTATTCAAGGTTGCATTAAAGAAGTTAACACTTAGCATTAGATGGTAGCATGAAACCAAGACTTTAGAAGGTTCTCTCAATAAAATGGAAGAAGTTCACTTACTGGTCATAATTGGATCAAGGCCTAAGGGATAACTCAAATTTCAAAGTGTTCAAAAGTGTGCCAAACTTGAGTGACCAGATAGATATCGTCTTCCTAATTTCGGCACCGTGAACGGTTCGAAAAACCGACACCGTATGAAGAAGTTATCGCGTTTTGAAAATCCCATTAAACTATAAATTTCAATAGTTGACCAAGGTTGACTGGGCATTGGTACGGTAAAAAAAAGGAATATTCTAGAGAATATTCCTGGAATATTCCCCAAAATATTCCTTTCGAACCATTCACAGTTTGACAAGTGTCAGGCTTTTTATTGGGCGTACGGGTTGGATGAGCCAATTAGAAGCTACCACGTGGCCAGCCCTGAGGCCACCATGTGGCCCTGCAACTGTGCATTAAATTTTTTTATGGTCCGTAGGAATTGACCCCCAAACCTCTCGCTTGGCACGCGCATGTCTTACCATTTGATCTCCGCTTTTAGTTCTTAACCTTATGGGCAACAATTTATATTTATTGTTTGATGAAAATTCATTTGGGGGTTGGAACCGCCGACGGTCCCAACCCGCCAGCGGTTCAATGTATTGTCACATGGCAATGGTATAACAAACTCCAACTGCGCGGTCAGCACTAACCCATGACTTCAACCTGCAGTTCAACTCTGGTTTAGAACGTGAGTTACGCCTTGGGTTCCGCTAACCACCAAACACGACCGCGTGTTTTGGGGAGCATGTGCCAAACCATCAAGTTTAATGCTACGATCAGATTTGGTGGAAGTTTAGGGGCGTGCCTAAAGTGGCGGAAATTTCCATTTTTTAGTTAAGTGGAGTTCTCCACTTTTAGTGGAGCTTTCCTAGGTGAAACTGGGCAAAAGTGTAGGAGGCCCAATTTTCGACCATTATGAGAGAATGAAGAGTCATTCTTGGCTAATTGGATCATTCTAGATCTATTAGTGAGGTTTTCAAAGCCAACTGAGGGCTTATGAGTGTGATTTTTCTTCAGAGAAGTTCCAAGGGCCACTAGGGCCACGAGGAGCCAGCAGGAGAATGGGGCCTAGCCAGGGAAACCAGAGGCCATTCTCAGCAAAACAATAGTCTATTTTGACTATATTGAACCTTATGAATCCAATGATGGGGTTTTAGAAGCATTTTGATACTTCTAAATGCCGAGATGCTACAAGGAATTTTTCAATGAGCCTAGAGCCAGAGGGTGCCACCAGGTGTTGGAAGCATAGCCAGAGCAGCTAAATGCCATTCTGAGCAAGTGAATAGTCATTTCTGACTATCTTGGACATTTTGAATCCAATGGAGGGATTTTTAGAGCCATTTGGATACTTCGAGACCCGAATAAGCCACAGGGAAGTTTTAGGGAGTCTAGTGCCACCAAGTGTGGGAGGCATAGATTGGGGAGCCAAAGCTCATTTTGAGAAAATGAATAGCCTATTTTGGATGATTGATATGTGTTGGAGACAGTAGAAAAGGTTTCAGGAGTAGAATAGGGCTTCTAAGAGAGTTTATGTCACAGAGAAGCTCAAGGTAGCTCAAGGACACCGACAGAAGACGTCAAGCCCAAGGGAGCCTAGGTCCATTTCTAGAGATTGAGCAGTCAATCCAGGGGTATGATGGTATTCTAAACCCATTGGTATAGTTCAAATAACTATTGGAGTTGAGCAGCAACTTGTAAAATAATTTTTCCATCTTAATCCCAAAGAGCCAAGTCAATTGATAGAGGCTCAAGGAGACGTAGCCCAAGACATGAGGGTGAACTCCTTTATTATGTTTGTCGTTATGTGTTGATGGTTAATTTGCTGCAATTTATGGTTGTTGTACATGCTTTTAATCAGTCTAAAAAAATGTTTAATTCCTCACACATAAAGCATTAAACCAGTTAAAACACATACACCTGAATCAATAATTCAATTTCGCACATGCAAGTATAAGCTATATATTTAAGTTTTTTTTAATTGAGTGGGAGGTACTTGCATTGCATAACATGTCAGCCACCCATATCAGATCAGGTTGGTATCAGAGCACTAGGTTTCTTTCTTGATAGATTATAAGGTTGCTTGCTTGCTTGTTTGACTTGAAGGGTGTTTAACAGTGCAAAGAATTTAACAGTTTGCTAATTGACAGATGCTTACAAGTTTGATTTTGCTAGAGGTTAAGGGGAGCTACTGCTAGATAATTCCAGAAGAGGACAAGAAGAAATAAGGTTGAAAGCATCCTCCTTACCCAAAGGACCTCAAGGCAACCCTTGAAGCACAAGAGGGATTGTTTACAAAAAGAGGTTGCTTAAATAAGAGATACAAGCTGCAGAGAAGAGCTTGAATCTACAGCCAAATTGTTAAGAAGCTTTGTTAAAAAATTTTGAAGCTTTGTGAATTGTTTTTGTATTTATTTAATTCATTTATATAGTGATGACAACTTCATCAAGTGAGGTTTCTAAATCCTCCTCCTTTGCAAGACTCTTCGAGAAAGAGATGAAGCAGGACTTCTACATCCTAAAGGATATGGTGCAAAGTCTGTATGAAGATGTAAGGAAAAGCACTAGACTTCATGAGCAATTGGTTTCCATGAAGCAAGAGAAAGAAGGACTCCTTCAAAGAATGCATGAGATGGAGAAGCAACTCCATCATGCCCAAGAGGCCTTAACCAAGCACATGCTTGAAGCAGAGGTAAATCACTCAAATTTGTCTTCAATTTCCTCTTCAAATAGATGTGTAGGTTCATTTTAAAAACACACTAGAGGTATAGGGTCCAAATTGATTTTAAAAATGGGCTATGAAGGCAAGGTTCTAGGAAAAAATGCACAAGGCATGATTGAGCCTATTATGGTTGAGGAAAGGACTAAGAAGTTTGGTCTAGGCTATGTTCAACCTTATGGTGAAAACTCCAAAGCCATGAAGGCACTTGAGACAATTCCAAGAAGAAATTTTGTTGCAAATTCAAACCCATAAACATGCAAAGTTTGTATTCAAGATGAATGCAATTTTTTGAATCCTATGTTGTAGCAAGATGTTTGTAGACATGCAGCTTATGGTGAGCAAGAGAGTTCTGACAACTATCAAGACATGAACACTGATGTTGGTCTTCAAAATAGAGCTGGAACCTCTTCAATTTAATCTCCTCAAGAAGGTAAAAAAGATGGACATGCAAAGCAACATTCAAGGTATAATTATTCCCGTAATCAAATTGTTTATGACTATGTTAAACATGACAATTCTGCATGCATGAATGGAAGAAAGAGTTGTTGTTCCTATTGTAGTTTGTGTAACTATGAAGTTTCAAGATGATGGAAGAGAATGAAGGCATACAAGAAACAGTCGAAGCGAAGGCGACTTGAACAAAAGATGCAAAAGATTTGCACACATTTCCAGAAGAAGGGACATATCATTGCCCAATGTTGGACACTGCATCCAACCAATCATCCCAAGCATTTGAAGCAAGAGGATAAAAAGACTGGCGAGAATGGAACCAAATATTCCATCATCAAGGTGAGTCCAGATGACTCAGAAGAAGAAGATATTCATGAGGAAAAATTTCCATGGAAGTAGCTTGGTAATAAGTAGTTTGATTTCTTGACCCAGTAAGACATACATTCCTTTGTACATAGATGCAAATTTCAGTCATGTATGCATGAATTTCTGTTGAAAGTATGACAAGTTGTAGCAGATTATTCCAACTTGTATGATGCAAGATTGCATGTGAATGTTGTTCAGTTGAATGCATTTCTTTTTGTAGCACAATTTCGTTGTGGAGGTGTAAAATATGGGTATGTTACTCACTTATGTTGCAACAATATCATTCAGTTCAGCTCTTACAGTCACCCACATGTTTTTGGTTTATGTACTTGTTTGTACTTGAAAGGAAGAGTTGAAAATGTACATATGCATGCGTTTGTATGTGTAAATAGGTTCATTGTACATTGATATATGCACGAGTGTTGTCAAAATGTATCATGTTGTTTATCGACTTGTGTCGATTGTGTCACACACATGTTTGTCAACTTGTGTCAATTGTATTTCACATTTCATGTCGACTTGTTGTTGATGTCGCATGTTGCATGACTTATGTTTGATTCAAAGGTGTTTGTCGATTGTGGGTCGATATATGGATACACCAATGTGAAAATAGGATCGCCATGTATTATATGTTACAGGAAGGTGACATTCAGTGCTTTGAAGGAGAAAAAAGAGGTGATCTTAATTTCAATTCTTGCATAAGATTTTATTTTCAAGATTGATGTGCATTCTTGTGACAGGATGTTGTAGGAAGTTTGTAGTCCATTCAGTGAGAAGTTGACAAGATGCAAAATGTTTTGCAGCCATTGCAGAACAAGCTGGTGTTTTTGTTGATGACAAGAGTTCACTCATCTTGAAAGCTTAATTTGGAAAGTGGATTTCCAAGGCAGAGCTTGTATGCCATAGTTGCAAGAGGGACTTCATTCTCAATGGGAAGGCTAACATTTTTCCAAGTACATAGAGAGATCAGTGGTACATCAAGGTATGTATCAGTTTACAACAGTCAACAATGCTAAAGTGGGTCAGCAACAACTAGAGAGCAGTGATCAAGAGACATAGCCAGTTGCGGTGCAAGGCATGTCAGGGTGATTGTCAAAGAGACTTATCAAGTAAAATCAGTTGATATAACTTGAAAGAAACAAATTATTGAAGCTCAAGGAAGATAATCATCAGCTTTTGTGGGTCCAAAAGCCCTTCAGTGGGAAGAAGTGATCAGAATTGGATCAAGGCCTAAGGGATAGCTCAAATTTCAAAGTGTTCAAAAGTGTGCCAAACTTGAGCGACCTGATAGATCTCGTCTTCCTGATTCCAACACCGTATGAAGTAGTTATCGCGTTTTGAAAAGCCCAGTAAACTGCAAATTTCGACAGCTGACTAGGGTTGACTGGGCATTGGTACAGTCAACAAAAAGGAATATTCTAGGGAATATTCCTAGAATATTCCTCAGAATATTCCTTCCAGACCATTCACAGTTTGACAAGTGCCAAGTTTTTATTGGGCGTATGGGTTGGATGAGCCAATTAGAAGATGCCACATGGCTAGCCCTGAGGCTGCTACGTGGCCCTGCAACTGTGCATTAAAATTTTTGAGGCTCCGTAGGAATCGACCCCCGGACCTCCCGCTTGGCCTGTGCACGTCTTAATGTCTGATTTCCGCATTTAGTTATTAACCTTGTGGGCGACAATTTTTATTTATTGTTTGATGAAAATGCATTTGGGGGTTGGAACCACCGACGGTCCCAACCCGCCAGTGGTTCCATGTATTGTCACATGAAAATTTTATAAAAAACTCCAACCGTTGTAGTCAGTGCTAACCCATGACTTCAACCCACAGTTCAACTCCGGTTTAGAACGTGAGTTCCACCTTGGATTCCGCTAACCACCAAACATGACCGCGCGTTTTGGGGAGCATGTGCCCAACTGTCAAGTTTAATGTTGCAATTAGATTCGGCAGATTTAGGGGCACGCCTAAAGTGGCGGAAATTTCCATTTTTAACTCCAGTTAAGTGGATTTCTCCACTTTTAGTGGAGCTTTCCTAGGGGAAACTGGGCAAAAGTGTAGGAGGCCCAATTTTCGACCATTCTGAGTGAATGAAGAGTCATTCTTGGCTAATTGGAGCATTCTAGAGCCATTGGTGAGGTTTCCATAGCCATATAAGGACTTCTGAGCATGATTTTACTTCAGATAAGTTTCAAGGGCCAGCAGGAGCCAGCAGGAGAATGAGGCCTAGCTAAGGCAGCCAAAGGCCATTCTCAACAAAATAATAGTCTATTCTGACTATCTTGAACCTTATGAATCCAATGATGGGATTTTCAGAATCATTTGGAGATTTCTGAAGGTCGAGATGCTACAAGGAAGTTTTCAGTGTGCCTAGAGACACAAGGTGCCACCAGGTGTTGGAGGCATAGTCATAGTAGCCAAAGGCCATTCTGAGCAAGTGAATAGTCATTTATGACTATCTTGGAAATTTTGAATCCAATGGAGGGATTTTCAAATCAATTTGGAGTATTCTAGAGCCTGAGAAACCACAGGGAGGTTTCAAGGAGCCTTGTGCCACAAGGTGTGGGAGGCATATATTGGGGAGCCAGAGCTCATTTTGAGCAAATGAACAGCCTATTTTGGATGATTGATATGTGATGGAGACAGTAGAAAATGTTTCAGGAGTAGAAGAGGACTTCTAAGAGAGTTTGTGCCAAAGAGAAGCTCAGGGTAGCTCAAGGACACCGACAAAAGAGGGCAACATTAGGGGAATTTTGAGGTCTAAAATGGGCCTCCTAAGGAAATTATAAAACAATAGTTGAAATAATAAAATAGTATTAGATTAAATCATCAAATTTTAGAGGGAAATAAGATAAAACTATTTTTTCAACTCATATTTTCAACTTATCTCTCTATAGTTTTACTCAAATTTCGAGTGGAAACACCCATTGGATGCATAATTTTATTCCTCGTCCAATGAGTACCCACGTTGCATACTTTTGATGGACCCTGCTACATGAAAAACGTGATTGAAAACACAATTTTCATGTATTTCTCATTTTTCGTGTAGCAATGTCTATTGAAAGCATGCAACATGGGTACTCTTTGGATGAGGAATTAAATTTTGCATCCAACGAGTACTCACACTCGAAATTTGAGTAAAACCTTAGGGAGATAAGTTGAAAATACGAGTTGAAAAAGTAGTTTTATTATTTTATTACTATTTAATATTTTTACTTTTTTACTCCAAAAATGATGAATCACCCCCCATGGTTGACATCATCATCTTGAATCCTATTGGTTCTTATAAAGTTTATTTTGGTTGTACATTTTTCTTAGGAGGCCCATTTAGACCTCAAAATTCCCCTAATGAGCCCAAGTGAGCCTAGGTCCATTTCTAGAGATTGAGTAGTCAATCCAGGGGTATAATGGTATTCTAAACCCATTGGTACAGTTCAAACAACCATTTGGAGTTGAGAAACAACTTGTAAAAGAAATTTTCCATCTTAATCCAAAAGAGCCAAGTCAATTGACACAGGCTCCAGGAGACATAGCCCAAGACATGAGGGCAAACTCCTTTATTATGTTTGATGTTATGTGTTGATGGTTAATTTGCTGCAATTTATGGTTGTTGTACATGATTTTATTCAGCCTAAACACATGTTTAATTCCTCACACATAAAGCATTAAACCAATTAAAACACATACACCTGAATCAAGTATTCAATTCCGCACATGCAAATATAAGCAAGATCTTTAATTTGTTTTAATTAAGTGGGAGGTGCTTGCATAACATAAAAAGTCAGCCACCCATATCAGATCACTTACCTCAGCTGGAAAGAGGGTGCTGCAAAATATTGGATGGATATGTCATTACTTGAGATGATTGGATTCCTAATTTATTTGATTCAAGGATACATCAACTAAGTTGGAAGTGTTGATGGTGCATATAGATACTACTGCTAGTCGATTCTACTTGGAAGTTGATATGATTTCTTGATAGAGTATGAAACAGGATTTTGTTTCGCTATGAAGGAAGAAACACTTAGAATTTTATACAATTATTTGTGAAGCAGTCTGGCTCCATGAGATGTTTCATGGACTACTAGATGGCATGTTAGAATTGATTATGATATTGATCAAGACTATATGAAGATTTTCAGAGAAATAGGAAGGTCGAAGCACATTATGATTCGTCACATGATGCAGAATGGAGTTGTGAAGCTACAACTGATCTCCATAGAATAATAGGTAGTTGTTGTAAGGGAAGTATGTGTACTTCTAACACAAGCTTGGGCTTGTATTTAACTCCTCCCCAGTTGAGAGGGAGTGAGGGTGGATATGTGTTCTCCATGTGTCATGTAATATGGCTAGGAATAAATTCCATAAATCTAGTGCATGAGCACGGGTAGGGAGAATGGTGGATTGGATAAGCATTAGGGATGTACATTCTTGAGTCATGTATATGGTTAATTAGGATTAACATCCTAATTTGGATACATGGACATGGTAAAGAATGGTACAAAGGACACACTTTCCTTGTGATTAGGAAATGGTCCCATGAGATCATACCTTTGGAACAACTAGGTAGGGTATGTTCCTTGAGAGGCAGTGGTGTACAAACTTAATTCCTCCCAACATTGTGCTCTGATCGAGTGGAGAGATAGGGTGTACTTATCAATTCCTTGGTAGTTTGAAAATGCTAGTTATGATGATGCTATCATCATTTATGCTTATCAATCCAAATCCTTTCTTATATGAATATTTCAAATTGATATTATCATGTTGATTCATTATGAATACCTCCCTCGTTAAGAGGGAGTGTTAAAGTTGTGACTAGTGTTGGCCTTCATAATGTAATGTAAATCTTTCATTGATGTATTTATTACATTTACATTTATTATATATATATATATATATATATATATATATTTTGGTAAAAACATGTTCTTCATGCTTATAGAGTCAAAAGGAATTTATTATAAGTCCAAGAAAAATGTATTTGAGTCATGTCTCATTGGACATTTATAAGAAAAGAAAATTTGATTTTTGTGTTGAGTCATAATTCCACCAAATGAGAATGTTGACCCTCCTTGGGACAAGTCGTCTTGGCCCTCCAAAGTGACACCTATTTGACCTCCTGGACGTCTATATATAAAGGACAATTTGACCCATTTGAAGTACAATAAATTATTATCACATAAAAGTACCTTTTGCACCTAATAAAAAAGAAGAATACAAAATTAAAAGAGAGAATCTCGCGCATGTGGAAGATAAATTTTGTGAATGATGATGAGTTTTTTGAGGACACTGCAAACATATTTTTGGCCCCTCTATTTTAAACCCCAAAAATCAGGACGTTGGGGATGGGGGACATAATTTTGGGGAGAAGGTGACCAAATTTGGACCAAGTTTGACATGTGTTGAATTTGACTCTTGGACGTGACTTGGATGAGGGGTTAGACTTGATATTTTGGTGGACGCTTTGTTTTTGGTATTGGATATCTCATTTTGATCTAATTCTATAACAGAAGGATTGTTGGGTTTCCCCCATGTGGGAATTTCCCTAGCTTGTAGCCTAATTTTTGTTTCTCTTGTCTCTTTATTTTCTTGGAAGGTTGAACATTTGTATAATTTTTTGATGAATAAGACATAACAATCAAGAAGAAGAAATTTATCATTCACAAGTAATTATATAGTTAAGAGAAATCAATTCTAATCCGCCCTACACTTGGTTTCTCAACATTAAATGGAAAATCTCAAAAGGCAAGCTTGGGATCCTGAGCTAATCATAAAGAAGTAAAATGTGTGCTAGAGGGGTGGAAAAATCAAGTCAAAGAGAGGAGTAACTCATGCCTCCATGATTACTCCCACCTTACACCTATACACTCGGGATGTTGGACCTCCAACAGCTAGTCACTTGGCTATGGTACCTTTCATTGTAGTCATTCCCACTCCATTTCCACCATCACCACACACACCTATCAATTGATGGGCTAACTTGAAAAATGTCACTTCCTCTTAGGGGTTGGAAATAACTAATAGGGTTATCCATCTAACCTTCCCTAAAATAAGGAGGTAAATTTTTTAATGGAATTAATCTAGCTAGACATTTGAAGGTGAGATTTATATGAAGTATTATTGTGCTCCCAACACTAGGTATTGTTATGATGAATTTGTGGTTATTTTCCTTAATGAATGGTGATTTTCACTTGATCTTGAGAGGGTTTTTTCAGGTGTTATTGTCATAGTATCAAATTAATTTAGAGACATGTTTATCACTCCATCGAGAAACATACCCAAGGTCACTTTACACATCCCAGAGAACAGATATGATCGGATTGATGCAACATTATCCATTGAGAGCAGAGTGCTAGGTTAATTTATGTGATCGAGGTGGATATTAGTGGCCACGCACTGCTATTTCACTTAGACCCCCAACATTATTTGCTATCAATTTCGTATTTTGGTAGTTCTGTGTTTTATGTAGTTTTCGGGTCCTGAACTTCCAGAGTTGTTTTGAGGCCCTAAATGAAATTTTTTGGGGAATCGAGAAGAAGTAAGTCAAAGAATTATGTTTTTAGTTGAAATTTGTTTTCCTTAGATAGAGATTTATAATGGGATATCATGTGCACTAAATAAATACCATATACCAAAGTTACGGCCTTGGGAAGTTGGCATTCCAACTAACCCCATCGGGGCCCACAAGCTTTTGGCGCTTCATCTCCTAGCCATAGGTTTTTGGATGTTTAGGGTTTATAATTGTTTCTTCATGATAAAAAGGCCCCATAGCATCATTATAACATATTTCAAAAGGCATGTAGCCGTCACTTTTCTCAGAGATAAGTTACTGCCGCTTGAGCTAGTTTTCTTTCATTCTATATGTAAATAATTTTTAGCATTTGTTATTTATTAATGGAAGTTTAGTTTCATTGTATCTTTTTTTTTTTGGTTTAAATATGTATTTCATTTCATTCCTTCATAAATCCAAATTAGTGGTATTAGAGTGGTCTTCTCTTTCTCAAATTTTCTATGCATGTCCCCAATGAGGTTGAGGTATATCAGAACATCTTCGCCAACCATGATGGCCTCCCATGGTGGAAGAAAAGAAAGATGAGCGAGCAAGAGATTCTGTCAAATTGTTTCTCAAAGAGGCCCTCGAGCGACAAGGGAACGAAATGATGGATATTTTTTTCCAGATCCTTTGGCGGATACCAATGGGAGATGCATATACATCTATTAGTAAATTTGGAGGCATTGTCCCCTTTAAGGTACAAATTAATTTTTACATTCCTATATTTGAAGGCCAAATATATGTTGATGTTCTAGATAAATGGTTAAATGTGTTGGAAGGATATTTTTCGCTCCATAATTTTGTGATAGAGAAAATATTACTTTTGGACTCCTTAAGGCTTCCCTCCATGTCAAGGACTGGTGGGAAGCTTACTGTGAGGAAAGAGCCAAGGAGGAATCCTCATTGTTTTTTGTCACACCCTCTTGGGACTCTTTCTGAGATGATTTTAAATAACAATATTAACTTGTTGCAAGTCATGAAGAAAAGTACATAAAATGGACCACACTGCGATAGGAAAGGGACCAAGAAGTTCCAAAGTTCACAAATATATTTCATACAATACACACAAATATCAGTATCAAGTAATTTAAGCGACATCTAGTTCTCAAGTACTGTGGTTTTATGTAAAAATAAATTTAGGCGGAAATTGAGTTCTTGGACATCTCCTTACTTGGTACATCATATTGATATGCTGTCAAGATCAAGTATAAATTTAAACAGAAGAAGTAATAATTTGGATCCAAATCTGAAGCAAGGAAAGGGCACCCCAGAACCGCAGAACAAAGGACAAAGCCAAGGTGGAATGCCCCAGGACAACCCGTCGAAGCCATAAGAAAATAATAGTAATGGAAAGATGAAGAAAGACATAGGAAAGTGGTGTGAGTTCCACAAGAGCCCCACTCACAATATAAATGAATGTAGTGCAAAGCAATCATTGGTAGTCGCACTGAGAGCTTCAGGTTCAGATGCATGTTACAACTTTGAGCCAGAACTTGAAAAGGGTAAACAAATAATTGATGCAAAACCTAATTCCATTGTTTCCACCGCCAAGGTAAGAAAATATGAGCCTGGAGATATGGAGGAGGGTGAGCATCTCTTCCACTCACAGATGTGGGTGAAGGGTGCTCAGTTGTAGTTCGTTGTCGATAGTGGGAGTCAAAATAACCTCATCTCAACATAGGCCATTAAGTGATTGGGCCTACTGACAATGCCACACTTACAGTAGCTCCACCAAGTGCGGGATCTCTACATCATCCAACAGTGTCGCCTACCATACAACACTTGAGCCTTTCACGAATGAGCTATTGTGTGATGTTGCTCCCATTGAATTTTTTTATGTTTTATTATTAAAACCATAATTGTGGAAGTGTCATGTTGTGTATGAGTCTATACATCGTATTATTATTATTACTTTGGGAATAAAACTATTCAAGATACCAGAGGCAGCCCCGACTACTACCATTTCTTTGATCTCTGTTAAGAAATGCAGTAAGATCACCTCCCAAACTAGGAAATTTATTTTCTTCCTGATTCACTCTCAAAGTAAGGGTAATATCATGGCCACATACATGGCCTTTAGAAAGGGATCCTCCATGCAGAAGAAGCAAGTGGATAAGGTCATCTAAGAGTACATGGACATCACCTCACTCGTGGGGGTACCTTTGCACTGTTAGGTCAATATTTCAATCGATTTGACCCCTAGTGAACCTCTAACTAATGGGTCAATCTATCATCGCTATCTTCCAGAAGACGAAGAAATCAAGTGGTAGGTTTAGGAGTTGCTACAAAATAGGAATATCCAACCAAGTTCCTCACTTTGTGGGATCCCAATTGTACTCATATAGAAGAAATATGGAACTTGAAGAATATGCATCGATTATCGAGCACTGAACAATATTACGTTTAGGAACAAATACCCAATCCCATGGATTGGTGACCTTCTTGACCAACTCAAGGGGGCTAAGTACTTCATAAATATTGATTTGAAGTCTAGATATCACTAAGTTCCAATAGAACTCACAAATGTATGGAAGACTACCTTCAAGTCCAAGGAGGGTCTCTTTGAGTGGTTCGTCATGTCCATCAGGTTGAAAAATTCACTGATAACTTTAATGAGGTTGATGGATGATACCTTGTGGCTTTTCACCAACTCGTTCATGGTTTTATATCTGGATGATATCGTCATATTCAATAAGAGTTGGGAAGAGAACTTGCAACATATTTGGCAGGTCCTTCAAACCTTGTGGCATCACAAGCTATCTTCCAACTTGGAGAAATTCTCCTTTGGAATGGACCAGCTCCAATATCTAGGCTACATAATTGATGAAAAATGTGTGCATTTGGATCCATCTAAGATCCAAGTCATTTAGGATTGGCTATCCCCAAAAACTCTAATAGAGATTCACACCTTAGTTCTTTCTAATTTATATTGGAGCTTCATGTTGGGGTTCTCCCATATCACTTGGATCTTAATTCAAGCTACCAATGGAAGAGAAAAATAATTTTTTTTTTGGTCTGAGGTACAACAGAAGGAATTCATTAAACTAAAACACTACCTTTTCTATGCACTATTCCTCACCTTACCAAACCTACAACGAAAATTTGAGATTGAGATAAATGCCTTCGATTATTCTATTGGTGCAGTCCTCACTTAGTAAGGGCATCCATTTCCCTCTCATAGTGATACACTCTCCGATAATGTTCGAAGGTACCCCATCCATGATAAGGAATTGTATTTTATCGTGCATGCCTGCCAATAATGGAAACATTATATTTTTGGGAAGGAGATGATCATCCACACGGATCATTAGCCTATTCAATTTATGCAGACATAGGGGAAGTTACAGAACGACCACCATTATAAATGGTCCACATATCTACAACAATTCCATTTGAACATTAAATACAAGAAGGGCAGCAATAAAAATGTCCCATGTAGAAAATATAACAATGATATTCAAACTGATCCTGTAATTTTCTAAAACAAGATACAAAATCCTTCTACAATTTGCGGAAACAAAACACGATCGCACAATCACATAACAAGTAAGAGAAATAGACAATCAATCACACAACACGAGATGTATCTGGGGAAATCACACTACCTAAAACCCCGCTATATGTATATTGTATAAAGTAAATATCATGAAGCTATACACTTATTTCTCTCTCAGATAAATTCCTGCACTCTGCCAACTGTATCACTCTAATCTAGGGAAAAAAAATCAATTACTTAGCCAATTGTTAGCCTCTGCTCAACCTGCCCTTATCACACATTCCTTGAGAAATTAAATCGCTATTAAATAGGAAAATCATTCTAATTGATTGCGCGATGCTTCCTTGGATTCCACATGACTATATAAGTGACTTGTACAATTTTCTAATTATACAATTGATAGTTATCATCCCTTTAAACTCAGTCTCAACTGATTGATCACTACTTGCAAATTATATCAGATTTAATTCACTTGACCTCTCACTAGCTCATCACTAAGTTAGAACTAGTTAAATTTATTTTAACTCAATTTATTGAGTTAAATAATTAAAACTCACAAATAACTATAACTGGACCCACTTAAATCATGGGAGAAATATAAATGCCTACTCTCTGACCCTCAACTCAAATTTCCGAAGCCAACTCAATCATTCTGACATAGTTAACTAATACAAGATGTCATGAGATGAAATTACAATTTCTCTTCAAATTCAATTAAGGGAAAATTAAAGAGAGCACTGTATGGGTTGCTCAATGTACACTTCTTCCGAGAGCACTCTAAGGTCTGAAAACCTTATGGATGCTCAATGTACACTTCTTCCTCAATAAATCCATTTAGAAAGGTTGTCTTTACATCCATATGATGTATCTGCCATCCCATTTGCACTGAGAGTGCAAGGATTGATATAATATAGGAGTACCTTGTGACTGGTGAAAAAGTCTCATCATAGTAAATCCCCTCCATCTGAGAGAACCCTCTGGCCACAAATCTAGGCTTTTGTTTCTCCACACTCCCATTTTCTTCCTGCTTCACCTTGTAGACCCACCTTGATCCTACAACTAACTTCCCCACTAGTCTTGGGACAGCTTCCCATTTATGATGATGGAGTCATAGTCCTCAACCATGGCATCAACCCACACTGGCTACTGGCTATTGCACTGCTTCCTCAAAATAGGATGATTCTATCTCAATATGTTAGCTCATAAGAGCCATGTATCCACTGTACTACTCTGGGGACCTTCTCTGCTTGCACTGTGATGTGGGTGCTCCCACATTATCCCTCACATCCAACAATAACATGTCAGCCTCTCTGGTGCACTTCCTTCCATCGATGGTATATGGCTCTGCATGAGTGGTTTCTACCACTCTTTTTTCCTATGCTTGTGGTTTCTCCACATCCCGTTGTTCATCCTTTGGATCCAAGAGCTCCTCAAATGCATGCAACTCAAGCTCACTCTCAAGGGAAAATCGCATGGATTTGTCTTCATCAAATTTCACATATCTTCTGACCATTGTCATATTGCGTGCTGACAATTTCACCTAATAGTTGTGAGGTGTATCAGTGTACCCCAAAAATGTCCCCAACTTTGGTTTTTGGCTCTAGCTTCTTCCTGGCATATTTGGTCACATGGAAATAAATAGATGAACCAAAATTTTAAAATATGACACATTCGGTCTCTTACCTAAAAAATCCTCCTCTGATGTACTCATCCCAAGTATCTGATGAGGACTTCTGTTCTGCACAAATACTATTGTACTGCATGCTTCCACCGACAAATGCAACGGTAGGCCCTGATCTTGCAACATAGCTCGTGTTGCTCCCATAATCATTATAGTATTTAATTTTGCAACCCCATTCTGCTATGGGCTATGAGGTGCAATAAATTCTCTTCGAATTCCTTCTGAGGCACGGAAGTTATTGAATTCGTTAGAGATGTATTCTCCACCATTGTCAGTCCTCAGTGCCTTCAACTTCCTCCTTGCATCTTTCTCGACAAGTTCCTTGAACTCAAAAAAATTGGAGAACGTATGCACTTTTTTCAGCATGAAGAAAATCGAACACTTTCTTGAAAAATCATCAACATAAATCACATAATACATGTGCTTTTCTATGGAAGTTGTCAAGAGCGGTCCACACACGTTTTAGTGAACTCTCTCAAGGATCGCCTTGTCTTGACTTTCCTTATCGTGAAAGTTGTATTTGGTATACTTCCCTAATGTACACCCTTTGCATGTGTCTCTTGGCGCAAGTGCATCCTTTGGAAGTCCTGTAGAAATATACTGCATGATTGTCAAAGCACTGTGGTGTAGATGGCCCAATATTTTGTGCCATAACTCACTGATGTCTCGGCTTTCCACCTTCTCTACTTTACTACTCAATGTTGCGCAGTCCTCTACATCTAGTTTATAGAGATTCTTTACTCGAACCCTAATATTTTTCACCTGTCCTGTGGTTTTGTGACGAAGGAACACCTTCACTGAAAATCACATCATAGCCATGAACTTCCAACATAGCAATAAAAACCGAATTCTTCTTTAAACCAGGAACATACATGAAATATTTTAATGTGAGTGGATTACTTGACTCTTTATGAAAGGTAATTGTACCTACACCGGTAGCGCTATACCTCCCGTCGTCACCCATCTCGATGTGCATATGGAGATCCTTCTCCTCTAAGCTATTGAATAATTCTTTGTTTTCGATCATATGGAATGAGGCTCCATTATCCAAGTACCACACAGATCTTGTCACCGATCACACCATGATTGCGATGAGGGTGAAGTCCAACTCGAACTGTGAAGCCAATGCTTCACCTGCTTCTCCTCCTGAGACCTTCTACGGTTTTTCTTCTTTTGTGGACAATTTGTGGCATAGTGTCCATGCTCATGATAGTTGAAACATTTTACCTTTGACAAGTCTCACTTCTTTCCCGCCTTTCTGATCTTGGATTCGAAATGAGACGCCTTCCATTTTCATTTTTTCGCCCTGCCATCCCAGGCATAATTCTCCTTGTCATCAGTCTTTGATGAGGATCCATCTTTGGTGCTCCGCCGAACTTCTTCTTGTGCCAGATCAGACCATATTCACTCCTAATCCGACAGCTTCTCCCTCCCATTAAGAGACCCCTAGTAGCTACACCAATTCTTGGGAAGGCTTAGAAGAGCTAGGCTCACCAAATCATCTGAGGTAACAATGATCCCAACGTTTCCAAGCTCATCTCGACACTGAGTGAACTTTGTCAAGTATTTTTGGATCATGTTACCCTTCTCCATTTTGATCTTCTTGAGCTTGTATTTCAGCGCCAACTTCCTGTGGTCGCTGTTATTCTAATACAAATCTACCAAGGCTTTCCACATCACATATGGAGTCTTATTCCCATGGAGACTCGAGACAATATGGTCTCGAACTCCCTCTAACAAGATCCTTCATTCCTTTGCTACATTCTTCTTCCATGCATCAATAAGTTGAGCATCTGCTGTTGTGGGCCGCGGGAAATCAATATCTATGAAAGTATTTAGTATGTTGTCCTCGATCACTCCCTCCATCCTATTCTTCCATGCAATATAATTTTAATTTCCCTCGAGTGCATATTCGAGTCTCAAGCCATTGAAAGACATCTTGATATGCTATTGGATCCTGAAGAATAAATCTGCAAATTCGAACCTGATCAAAACAAACTTTGTTCTTATATTCTTATTGTGATTCCTAGAGCTCTGATATCATGTAGAAAATATAATATCAATATTCAAACTGATCTTTTAGTGTACTAAAAAAAGATACTGAATCCTTCTACAATTTGCGGAAACAAAAAACGATTGCATAATCACATAACAAGTAAGAGAAAGGTACAATCAATCGCACAACACAAGATGTATCTGGGGAAAGAATACTTCCTAAAACCCCACTATCTCTTTATTGTATAAATTCAATATCATGAAATAATACAATACTTTCTCTCTCAAATAAATTCATGCACTTTGCCAACTGTCTCACTCTAATCTAGGAAAAATCAACCAATTACTTAGCCAATTCTCAACCTCTACTCAGCTTTCCTTGCTCACACATTCCTTGAGGAATTAAATCCCTATTAAATATGGAAATCCTTCTAATTTATTGTGCAATGCTTCCTTGGCCTCCACATGGCTCTATAACTGACCTGTATAATTTTCTAATTATACAACTAATACTTATAATCCCTTTAACCTCAGTCTCAACTGGATCTTCCTTAGAAATTACATGCAAAAAATATTTATAGGAATTATTAGTTAACTGATTGATCACTACTTGTGAATTAAATCATATTTAATTCACTTGATCACTCACTAGCTCATCACTCAGTTAGAACTAGTTAAACTGATTTTAACTCAATTTCTTGAGTTAACTAATTACAACTCACAAATAGCTTTAATTGGACCCCCTTAAACCATGGGAGAACTTTGCATGCCTACTCTCTAACCCTCACCTTGAATTTCCTAAGCTAACTCAGTGATTCTGACATAGTTAACTTATACAAGTTTTCATGAGATGAAATTACAATTTCTCTTCCAATTTAGTTAAGGGAAAATTAAATTAGAAGCCCCCTTCGAGTGTCATTTCTTGGTGCCATTTAAACATCCCAAACTTCCTCACCCAACCCCCAATTTTTGCACTCAACAAAATTCTCAACTCTTGTGGGAATGAGACCTCTATATGGACACAATTATATGACAATGAATCAACATTCACCTTAACCTACAAGATGAAGAGGATGAAAAACTAGTTCTAGACTTCCACCTTCAGGATGGACTATTGTGCTATCTAGGACATATTTTTGTTCCTTCAAGTGAGCATGCCAAGCTGATTTTTGAGACACATTACAACCGGATACATGACACTTTGGTGTGGAGAATACAGTGGCAATATTGGATAACTAATTTTATTGGCCAAAACTCCGATAGGATGTTGGAAAATATATCAAATCTTTCATTTCTCGTGTCATTGCTAAGCTAACTATCAAGAAACAAGGCCTATACACCCCTCTTGCTACTCCTAGCCAACCTTGGGAATCCATCTCCATGGACTATATGTCTGGCCTTCCTTCTACCAACCATGGTAATGATTGTGTGTTTGTGATCATTAATAGATTTTCTAAGATGGATATATTGGTTTCTTATGAGAAGAGTATCATAGTAGAAGCCACTCACTAGAAAATTTGGCCCAATTTCCGACGGCCACTTCGTGGCTATTCCGACGTTTGTAAATTGTCGCAATTCCGACGATATGTGGTCCAACGTTTTGAATGTCGCTCTTCCGACGTTTGTAAACTATCGCTCTTCCGACGTTCGTAAACTGTGGCAATTCCGACGATATGTGGTCCGACGTTTTGAACGTCGCTCTTTCGACGCTTATTAGAGTGTCGCAATACCGACGCTTTGCAAAAGTGTTGCAAGACCAACGCTTTTCCAAAGTGTTGCAATATCGATGCTTTGCAAAAGCGTCGCAAGACCGACACCGAGAAGAAGTGTCGCAATAGCGACGAACATTTAAAATTAAAAAAAAAAATGGAACATCGCAAGACTGACGAAAAGGGCAAAACGTCTCTTTTCCGCGTTTGGGAACATCACTCTTCCGACGTTGGTAAACATCACTTTTCCGACGGCATAGCAAAAAAAAATTAAAAAAGGGACGTTGCTCTTTTGATGCTTATGAAGCGTCGGTCTTCCGACGCATGGCTTAAAATATTTATAAAAAAAATGAATGCGACCAATTTCATTTTAACTCTCACAAGTGACAGAATAAAGTAAAGCTTATATAGGATTTGATATATTTTAACTCTCACAACAATACATTCTTTGACCTTGCAGGCAGCGATACCACGTAGTACCAATGTGGATCCTTTCATGGAGAAAAAGCGAGTAAGCCCGATACTTATTAATACTCTTGCTTCACCTCAGATTAATCAATAACTCACCGTTTTTGTAGTCTAGATGAGTGGATCATGAGTGAATTTAGCGAACAAGAGGAAAAATTTTGTAATATCTGTATCTATGCATTGCTTGCACATCAATAAATTGATAATCTGTTTATTATCAACTTTTATTTCATTGTCTTCTCCTATTTTATTTGTGGTGCTGGGAATCATGGAAATCATTAATATTGAAACCTATGATTTGAAAAATAAAATTGAATGATATATCTTATGTACAAAACCCCATTTCTCTGGACAATTATATATATGCTGCATAATACATAATCACAAAACATATATTGACAGTAATAAAGGTTTCAGTAATCATGGTTGCTTTTGTGCATCAAATCCTAGCATATTGTCTTCAAAATTGTTGTCACATCCATCTTGCTGTCAGGTAGATATATCAAGTGCCAAACCAGAATGTGCTTCACCAGATAGTTTATCTCAAGGTTAGGGTCACTGTTTCACTGTTAAAATTATTTATGTTCATAAGTTTTCACTTCCACGAAGGGTGATTATTTTATTGTCAACAAAGCATTTTTGAGAGCCACATAAGGGATGCAAGTACTATTGATGATAATCCTTTACAGCCAAAATTATAACTCCCAATGCAAAACATCCTAATTTATTAAGTTGGTATCTATTCAATACATCACAAACTTGGTATCATGAAAGATTGCATTTCTAAGATCCTTGACAGACCATTGATGGTCATAGAAATGCCTTTAAGAGCTCTAATGAAAAACATATATACAAGGTTTCCATCAGTTGTGTTGTGTGTGTCTATATACATCCAGACTCCATAAATTAATTGATTCAAATATGCTTCAGAGATTTCTTATTCTTTCTTGCTTCATAATTGAAATATTCTATTGTGCTTTCACCGAATTCTTGGTCAAGTTCATGTTCTAAAGTGTAGGATTTAGTTTGATATATATAGTTGTTTAAATATTGGAAAGGATGTGACTATCGGAGAAAATGAGCCTATTAACTTTAGACCTACAACAGTTGCAGGTCTAAAGTTGCTTGCACATGGGTCAAAATTACAGGCTTCCACAGAGTGAATTTCGTTGGTCACAGAGTCGAGTTGTAGACTACAAGAGGAGTGGAATTCAAGATTTCACTTAGGCCTAATTACAGGCTTGTTGAAGGCTGAGTTGCAAACTTCAAAAGAGCTTAATTATGAATTTTTTATAGAACTGAAACATTACCCACAAATCCAAAATAAATTCATTGTCCGGACTCCATAAATTAATTGTTTAATCAAAATAATTTGCAAAAAAATGGACCATGTAGTAGGAAATTCATATCCCAACATTAGTTACCCAAGCATAATGATCTATGTAACATTCCTAAGTTTATATTTTTCATCAATGTCACTGTCATCCAAAATTTCAACATCATTACATTCAGAAAAAATGGTAAAAGGTTGTGCGTCACTATTGTTATTTTAAAACAATCGGAAGAGCATCATCTGAATGTGGCAGATAACCATGAAATTGCATGCAGTTCTACTGCTACAAACTCCAAAATCTGATGAGCCTCAACTTGATAGTCCTTTCCTTCTACAATAGGTAAATGATTTTTCTTACCTTTCCCTGTAGTTTCAGATGTAACAGATCCTTGCTAGTCAATTGATACAATATATGTTCCCCCATAATAATCTACCAAGCTCACCATAAGAGTAGATGGCCACTCATCTTTGGCTATACGTTGCATGGAATCTCTCCTGGTGGAGGAAGTTGGTTTGGATACTACAAAACTAGTAGCGAAAGGGGATAGGAAATCAGAAACCCACTTGTAAAAACTAATGTACAGACACATTGAGCAGCTGATAAAATTATTTAAAAGAAATGTGTACTTCAATTTGCCAAGAAAACATAAAATAGAATATTCAAATTTAATACAAATACATACAAGAAAGCATAATAATTAAGATTATCCTAATCAGGAAAGTAGAATGCATTTTCTTGCCATATACAGCATAAGAGTCACAATTTGGAATTGACTTAAAGAGAGACAAACTGAAATCTAAAGGTTTACTTGTCCAAACACACCTGATAGGCATCATATATATTTAATACAACATATCCTTCAATTTACCAACAAACCAGAGAGTTGAGTTAGAATTCGTTTGCAGTTAAACATACAAAAAGAGGCATAATCATTTGATTTACATTTGTGGAAAGCATGAATGACATTCTCCAACTATATATAGCATAGCATTGAAAAGAAAATGTTGGAAATTATCTCTTTATATGATTCTTTGTGGCCTGATTCATTGTGATAAAATGAATGTCAAAAGGTACATAATGATGCAAATTTTAGAGACACCTTTTCAATAACACAGAAGTAGCCCTCGCTCAAGTAAAACCCTATTATTTGAAGATACATGAAGAACAAAGTATTGTGCGGAGGTTTGAAGTATACTCTTTCTCCAAGTTCTGTAACCCTAAATATTTACTCAATGCATCACCATCTCAGATCTAGTTGTAGACCAAGAAATAGTTCTAGTTCTCCGAGATTTTGTTTCTACTCTTTACATTATGAAGCTAATCTCCAGGCTAAAATTTAGAGGGACAATATAAGTACTTCACTATGTGATCATATTCTCTGTAGTAGCCATCATTGAAAGACGTTATTGGAAGCCAAATCAATACTCTTGATAGATTCTCTTTCCTTTTACAAGTAAGTTATCCTCTATGCTCTATGTTTGCAATCCAAAAGTCTATATCCTAATTTGAGACTATGGTCTAAAGAATCTTTCCAAAATTTTTGTAGGTTGAATCCTAAAGGAATCTAGGACCAAGACTAAAATAATAAATCCTACATCTCTTTTAAGCTAATCTCTCGACCAAGTTATAGAAAAAATCACTTATGATGACACCAAACAGTTACATGCAACTATACATGACATTCGATACAATATTCTTTGTGATTTATGGAAGAAGATGAAAGAATATCCAATGAAGTTTGAAACCTCTTAACCATATATTATAACTTGCTCTTGCTTAAGGTTGAAGGTCAAGTTTATGATAATCATCTTTACAAAAGTATAAATATTTTATGGGAAAATGAAGGTAGAAAATGAAGTAGAATAGAATTTGGAAGAGTACCGTATATATGTGTGACATACGATCTGAAGTATCAAAGATCATATGACAATAAATTTGTTGAAGCATCTAATCTCAAAATATTGGGAGAATTGTTTACAATAGAAAAACACAAGAAGCATTCACGATAGATTTGAACCTATGATTTCTTTGGTGGCATCTGAATCATTTATGGCATTATAGTATACTGAATTTTTGTGACACTCCGACATACAAGTTTTGAAATCTTTGTGGCATTATGCCTATGTGGTATTTGAGTTCTAAGACATATCTCTCTCTTCATATGATTCTTTGTGGCCTGATTCATTGTGCTAAAATGAATGTCAAAAGGTACATAATGATGAAAATTTTAGATACACCTTTTCAATAACACAGAAGTAGCCCTCACTCAAGTAAAACCCTATTATTTGAAGATACATGAAGAACGAAGTATTGTGTGGAGGTTTGAAGTATGCTCTTTCTCCAAGTTCTATAACCCTAAATAGAACTAGTTCTAGTTCTCTGAGAGTTTGTTTTTACTCTTTACATTATGAAGCTAATCTCCAAGCTAAACTTTAGAGGGACAATATAAGTACTTCACTATGTGATACAAGATATATTTACTAAGGCAAAGTCCCGAGGATGGTTGACTTAGGATGTACCAGATCGATACTTTCTCTGGATTGTAGCCTTCAAACCAAGTACCCAGTACCAGATCGATACTTTCTTTTAATACCGCTCATCCCTTTTGCAGAGACTTGCCAAAGGCTATGGAGGTAATGGGGTTCTTAATTCTATTGTAATTGCAGTCTCGTCTGCTCCACCAACATCAGGGACTTCTCCAAAAAATACTACAGGATATGATTTGGAATTTTGTCATACCTTGTTCGATTATTAAGGCGTTGTTTACTCATGTCACAATCTGTCTGAGACGACACTTTCTGGCATGAATTTAGCTATTTTTTTATCAAAAAATTTAATCAATAGTGGAATAGTGGAAGTGTTTGAACTGTTGTGTATTTTTTTTCTTGATTTTTTAAAGATGGTAATGGATTTACCATTATGGTATGACTTGAGGCTGAGTCCAACCCAGAAACAAGTCGGACTGGATTCCAAGCAGAGAAGAGTCAAACTTGAGAATCCAACTCAAATCAGAGGGAATGAACATATTTTATGGTAAGAACGAAAAGACAATTAAGAAAATCCTATTTAAAGGGAAATGCCTTACCCAGATACCAAAATAAGGAACTGAATGATCATTTTACAGTACATTGGATTTGATCTGAGTTCAACTGACCATGAAACCTTAGGCAACAGGTAACTCCGCTCATGGTTGCCGAGATCAGGTGGTTCAAGTCACCAACTGCATGGACACACAGATCAATAGAATGTCAGTTATGGGTTTTTTCCCCATAATAATCACTCCCCTGTATCACTCAAGCTGTAGAATATCTTCACATCAATCCTAATATCTTCATCGAAAAAATTCAAACCTAATATCTTCACATCAATCCTAATATCTTCATCGAAAAACTTCTCATGCCGAGAATTTTTCGCAGACGAAGAAATATCACAAGAAGAAAATTTTATAATATACATTTGACATATTAACTGAAAATCTAATTGGTGATAAAAATACGAAATCTAGGTAATAAAAAACCCACAGAACAAAAACCTTGTACACAACAAAAACCCACATCATTTTAGCAAATGAAATCCTACATTTCAGAAACACAAGGTCAAGGATTTGAATCTAAAAAAGACACATACCTTGCAGGAAATCACAGTTCTTAGCCTCCTTCCTAACGACATCAAGCAATAAACATTATCCCTTTCAAGCTGTAGATCTGAAGTGCCCTCATATCTCCCAGTAGGATCGATCCCGTGTTCTTCATAGACCACTTCCTAGAACTTGGAGCTGATCTGGTTGCCACATTGACCCCCTTGAATGTGAAGGATATCTCACATTTTTGCTATCGATCCAACTCAGATTTGGATCAGATCCTCCCTCCTTCTCTGGACAAACCATGCAACCGAAGGGAAATGAACGAGGGAAATTAAAACTTTTGATATTTGAAATTTTTTTACATTTTGAAATGAAACACGTGTGTTTTGTTAAGGCCACTCAAATTAATTTAAAAATAAATATTTTTTTAATAATTATAATCATTTTTAAATAATTAAATTCATTTCTAAATAATTAAATGTTTGTTTATTTTGATTGTTTAAAAATATTTACAATCAAAAAAATAAAACATATATTTTTGAGAAGCAATTAAAGTTATATGAGTAAATAATGGACTGATTTTTGCATATAGTAATCCTTCTACCCTACTAAATCATCATGCTTTATTAAAAGGAGTTTTAAACTTTTCACTATTAAATTATGTTGTATTTTAAATATTTGGAGTTTTAATCTCTTTTATATATATATATATATATTTTCTTTATAATTTATGTATTATTTTTTCCTTATTTTTAAGTATCACTTTAAAAGTGAAATTTACATTTTTTTTCTTTAATGATAGTAATCTATGTATTCATTCATTCAAATTAGATACATTTTCTATAATAAATAATAGTGTAGTCTAATTAATAGATGAAATGGTTTTTTTGATTGAAACCTCACAATATCAAGATTGTGATTTCTTATTGTTTATAATCAATTTTTGAATACATAAATGAATTAAACACCTTAAAAATATCTTTAGAAATTAAAACTTAATAAATCAAATAATTTAAACTGGTTTGGGTAAATAAGTGGTATTGTTGATTATAAATAATTATTAATGAGATTAAATCTAAGACATTTATTTAAATTATTAATATTATAAAATTGCTGAATTTTTATTTCATAAACTAAGGATTTTGGTTGATTTTTTAATCTAATTATGTGATATTAAAGATGAATTATGGTAACTTAAAATAAGTTTTATGTGGTTAAAAGGGAAGTAGTAATGTTATGGTATGAATGATTATTTTCAATAAAATTTTTGGTTTAGTAAGGATAACTCATATATGGACATTTTCCATGATTTTTAAGACAGAGTCAATATAGGAAAGGTGATACTTAAAGGGCTCCCACATGCTTTAGAAATTGTATATCGATTGGTTTATAAACATTAGAGGTGGAAAAATATCCTAAGCTCTAGTGCTAAGTTTATTCCAACTTAGCTATATCTTGAACAACAAATTGTTGTTGACATCAAGGATATGATAGAAATTTGGTGGGTTGTAGGGTAGTCTTGTCATGAAATAAATGTAATTTATTTACTAGGTAGGTAGGGGGAACCATGATATTCCCTAATAAAGTAAGAGGGATTTGACTACTGGAAAATTAGAGGAATGATTCCACACAAAACCAAGCATGGTGTTGCAACACTTTCTAGGATAAGGGCTTTTGAAGGGGTTCCCCCACCATATGACCAGAAGAAGAGAATGGTCATTCCAGATGATATGAAAGTGTTGAGGCTTCAGCCAGGCACAAGTATTGTCTGCTAGGAAGGCTTTCCAAAGAAGTTGGATGGCATCACTATGACACTATTACAGAATTAGAAGGGAAGAGAAAGGAAAAGGCTCAGGTATCATATGAGAGAAGAAAGAAATTGGAAAAATTGAGATTAAAAGCAGTGTAGTTAGCCGAAAAGCAACTTGCCCCAAATATGGAGCTCTTAGCTTCAATAAAGTATTAGATAAGCTGCATGTTGTGCTCAATGAAGCAATAAATTTTCAAAATGACTCATTTAAGCATATGGATTCTTCTCAAAGGGCATTGAAAGAGCCTAGCAAGACTATTGATGGGAGGATTACTGTAAGAAATTTGGCAGACGTGGCAAGCATAGGTCCTGGTCAAAGTACAGATCAGGCTCAAAGGAAACTTTACATTGGTGGTCTTTCATATGACATGGCCAATGATAAGCTTTTAGAATTTTTTTCCAAATATGGAGAGATAGAAGAAGGTTCGGTTGCATATGATAATAATACCAACAAATCTAGGTGATTTCCATTTGTGACATTCAAGACTGTGGAGGCTACAAAGTGGGCTCTTAAAGAGGTTAGGGGTTTACAGGTTTACATTTTAGGGGGTTAAATGGGTTAGGGGTTGGGAATTAGGGTTTAATGGGTTAGGGGTTAAGGGGTTATATGTTTAGGGTTTAGGGGGTTAAATGGGTTAGGGGTTAAGGGTTTAGGGGTTAATGGTTAAGGGTTTAAAGGTTTATGGTTTAGGGGTTAAATGGGTTAGGGGTTTAGAGGTTTAGGAAACCCTTGAAGCAACAAATACTCATATAGATAATGAGCTTCAAGATAAAAATCCCATAGACATGAAGAGTTTCATACGCCTTGTTCAAAAATGAGTAAATGAAATTGTGGACATAAAAAAGAACTCTAGAGAAGATACCTCTATTTAAATAACTTACAAACCATATTGCAGAAAATAATTACTTCTTCAAAGCTAATTCGTCGAATTTGGAGGGCTTAGGGGATTGGGGGTTAGGGGTTAGGGAATTTAGGTGCATTTAGAGGTTAGGGGTTGAATAATGAGTTAGTAGTTAAGGGATTAGGGATTAGGGAACGGGTTTGGGTGGGTGCCCTCAAACGAAATGACAGGGCGCGCCCGACCAAACGAAGGCACAAGGGAGAAAACGAAAAACGGGCCGCACGGACGTGCACAAGGCACCTGTGCGGTCACAACTTAGCAAATTTGATATGGACGCCCTCAAATGAAATGACCCAACCAGAACGGGTTTGGGTGGGCGCCCTCACACAATGCGACATAGCATGCACAACCGAACGAAGGCAAAAGGGAGAAAACGAAAAACGGGCTACACGAACGTGCAAAAGGCACCTGTGCGATCACAACTCATCAAATTTGATACGGCCACCCTCAAATGAAATGACCCGACCTGACCTGAATGTGTTTGGGCGGGCGCCCTCACAATATGGCGTGCCCGACCGAACAAAGACACAAGGGAGCAAAATGCAAACTAGTCGAGCGAATGTGCACAAGGCACCCATGCGGTCACAAGAGGTACTTAAGGAGTGTGACAGATTTGGTCAGTCGCCCTCACACAGTGCAACACTGCGTGCACAACTGAATGAAGGCACAAGGGAGAAACTGACAAACAGGGGTTAAATAGGTTAGGGTTTGGAAATAGGGTTTAAGGGGTTAGGGGTTAAGGGTTTAGAGGTTTAGGGTTTAGGGGGTTAAATGGATTAGGGGTTTAGTGGTTTAGGGTGTTAAATGGGTTAGGGGTTAAGGGTTTAAGGGTTAGTGGTTAAGGGTTTAGAGGTTTAGGGTTTAGGGGTTAAATGGGTTAGGGATTTGGAGGTTTATGGTTTAGGGGGTTAAATGGGTTAGGGTTTAAGGGGTTATAGGTTTAGGGTTTAGGGGGTTAAATGGGTTAGGGGTTTAGGGGTTAGGGGATTTAGCAGTTAAGGATTTTAGGGGTTAGAAGTTAGGGGATAATGGGGTTAGGTTTTAGGGGGTTAGATGGGTTAGGGGTCGGGAATTAGGGTTTAAGGGGTTAGGGTTAAGGGTTTAATGGTTTAGGTTTTAAGGGGTTAGGGGTTAAGGGTTTATAGGTTTAGAGCGGTTTAGGGGGTTAAATGGGTTAGGGGTTAAGGGTCTAGGGGTTAGGGGTTAAGGGTTTAGAGGTTAAATGGGTTAGGGGTTTAGAGGTTTAGCGGGTTAAATGGGTTAGGGGTTGGGAATTAGAGTTTAAGGGGTTAGGGGTTAAGATGATAGTTTCATTGGTCTCTTTTTGTGTACATTAGTTGCTTATTCTTTGTGTCTCAATGTAACAAGGATATAGTGAGAGGATTGGAGGGTAGAGAGAGAGAGAGAGAGGGAGATTGGGGAAGAGAGAGGGAGGTATAAGGAGAGAAATGGAGAGAGAAGAAGGACAAGAGATAGGACTTAAGAGAGAGATGGAACCAATATCATAGAAGAAATAATATGTGACCAAATTACTCTATATGGAGATGGGAGATAGGGGCACCCTACCTACCTACCTACCTACGCGTTTCCTTGGGCGGCCTCACATGAGCTGAGCCGACCCGACCCGACTCGACTCGCCCAAACGTGTTTCCTTGGGCACCCTTAATTACAATGTAGCATGAACCGACCTGAACTAACCCGAACTCGTTTCCAGCTAATTGGGCGCCATCACACAACTCGACCCGACCCGTACGAATGTGTTTCCTTGGGCGGCTTCACACGACAAGACCTGATCACGGCGTAACACGGAGACCTCACACGGCGCGACACAGCAAACAATACCACAGGGGAACAAATGGTAAACGGGCTGCCCAAACATGCACAAGGCACTTGGGTGGTCACAACTTAGCAAAAATGATACGTGCACCCTCGAATGAAACGACCCGACCCGAACGCGCCCGGTCGGGCGACCTCACACGGCACGACACGGCGTGCCCGACCGAACGATGCCACAAGGGAGAAAATGGCAAACGAGACACCGGAACGTGCACAAGCTGGCACCCAGGCAGTCACAACTTAGCAAAACTCATACGGGCAACCTCGAATGAAACGACCTGACCCAACTCAAACGTGCCCGGTCGGGCGACTTCACACAGCATGACACGACGCATCCGACTGAACAATCCCATAAGGGAGAAAATAGAAAATGGGCCGCCCAAACGTGCACAAGGGACCCAGGTAGTCACAACTTAGCAAAACTGATACGGGTGCCCTCGAATGAAACGGCCCGACCCGAACACGCCCGTTTAGGCGACCCCACACGGCACGACACGGCATGCCCGAACGAACGATGCCACAAGGGAGAAAATGAAAAATAGGGAACCCGAACGTGCACAAGACACCCAGGTGGCCACAACTTAGCAAAACTGATACGAGCGCCCTCGAACGAAACGACCCGACATGACGTGCCCGAACAAACGATGCCACAAGGGAGTAAATGGAAAATGGGCCACCCGAACGTGCACAAGGCACCTGGGTGGTCACAACTTAGCAAAACTGATACGGGCGCCCTCGAACGAAACGTCCCAACCCGACCCAAATGCGCCCAGTTGGGCGACCTCACATGGCATGACATGACGCGCCTGACCGAACGATGCCACAAGGGAGCAAATGGAAAATGGGCTACCCGAACGTGCACAAGGCACTCAGGGGGTCACAACTTAGCAAAACTGATACGGGTGCCCTCGAACGAAACGACCCGACCCAACCTGAATGCGCCTGATCGGGCGACCTCACACGACGCGACACGATGTGCCCGAACGAACGATGCCACAAGGGAGAAAATGGAAAACGGGCCACCCGAATGCGCACAAGGCACCCGGGTGGTCACAACTTAGAAAAACTGATACGGGTGCCCTCGAATGAAACGGCCTGACCCGAACGTGCCAGGTTGGGCAACCTCACACGGCACGACACGACGCGTCTGAATGAATGATGCCATAAGGGAGAAAACGAAAAACGGGCCACTCGAACGTGCACAAGGCACTCGGGCGGTCACAACTTAGCAAAACTGATATGGGCACCCTCGAACGAAACGACCAGACCCGAACATGTCCGGTTGGGCAACCTCACACAGCGTGACATGACACGGCCGAATGAATGATGCCATAAGGGAGAAAATGGAAAACAGACCACCCAAACATGCACAAGACACCCGAGCGGTCAAAAATTAGCAAAATTAATATGGGCGCCCTCGAACGAAATGGCCCGACCCTACTCGAACGCGCCCAGTCAGGCGACCTCACACGACGCGACACAGCGCGCCTGACCGAATGATGCCATAAGGGAGCAAATGGAAAACCGGCTGCCCGAATGTGCACAAGGCACCTGGGAAGTCACAACTTAGCAAAACTGATATGGGCACCCTCAAATGAAATGGCCCGCCCTGAACCGAATGTGCCTGGTCGGGTGACCTCACATGGTGCGACACGACACCGCGCCCGAACGAATGATGCCACAAGGGAGAAAATAGAAAACGGGATACTTGAACATGCATAAGGCACCCAGGCGGTCACAACTTAGCAAAACTAATACGGGCGCCCTTGAACGAAACGGCTCGACTTGAACGTGCCTGATCGGGCGACCTCACATGGCGCGACATGGCGTGCCCAAAAAAATGATTTCACAAGGGAGAAAATGGAAAATAGGCCACCCGAACTTGCACAAGACACCCGGGCGGTCATAAATTAGCAAAACTGATACGAGTGCCCTCGAACAAAATGGCCTGACCCGACTAGAACGCGCCTAGTCGGGCGACCTCACATGGCGCGACACGAAGTTCCTAAACGAACGATGCCACATGGAAGAAAATAGAAAATGGGCCACTTGAACATGCACAAGGCACCTGGGTGGTCACAACTTAGCAAAACTGATACGGGCGCCCTCGAACAAAACGGCCCGACCCGACCCGAATGCGTCCGATTTTGCGACCTCACATAGCACGACATGACGTGCCTGACCAAATGATGCCACAAGGGACCAAACGGAAAATGGGCCACCTGAACGTGCACAAGGCACCCGGGTGATCACAACTTAGCAAAACTGATACGGGTTCCCTCGAACAAAACAGCCTGACCCGACCCGAACGCACCCGGTTAGGTGACCTCACACAGTACGACACGACGTGCCTGAATGAATGATGCCACAAGGGAGAAAATGGAAAACAGGCCACCCGAACGTGCACAAGGCACTCGGGCGGTCACAACTTAGCAAAACTGATACGGGCACCCTCGAATGAAACGGCCCGACCCTACTCGAACGCACCCGGTCGGGTGACCTCACACGGCACGCCCGACCGAACGATGCCACAAGGGATCAAAAGGAAAACCAGCCACCTGAACGTGCACAAGGCACTCGAGCAGTCACAACTTAGAAAAAATGATATGAGCGCCCTCGAACGAAACGGCCCGACCCGACCCGAACGCGCCCGGTCAGGCGACCTCACACGGCGTGACACGACGTGCCTGAACGAACGATGCCACAAGGGAGAAAATGAAAAATGGGCCACCTGAACGTGCACAAGGCACCCAGGCGGTCACAACTTATCAAAACTGATACGGGCGCCGTTGAAAGAAACGACCCGACCCGAACGCGCTCGGTCGGGCGACCTCACACAGCGCTACACGACGCACCCGACCGAACGATGCCACAAGGGAGAAAATGGAAAACGGGACGCCCAAACGTGCACAAGGCACCCGGGTGGTCACAACTTAGAAAAACTGATACGAGCGCCCTCGAATGAAATGGCCTGACCTGACCCGAATGCGCTTGGTTGAGCGACCTCACACGGCGCCACATGATGCGCTCGACCGAACGATGCCACAAGGGAGCAAACGGAAAACGGGCCGCCCGAACGTGCACAAGACACCCGGGTGGTCACAAATTAGCAAAACTGATACGAGCAGCCTCGAATGAAACAACCTAACCCAAACGTGCCCGGTCGGGCGACCTCACACAGCATGACACGACGTGCCTGACCGAACGAATATGCCACAAGGGAGCAAACAGAAAATGAGCCGCCCGAAAGTGCACAAGTCCCCCGGGCGGTCACAACTTAGCAAAACTGATACAGGTGCCCTCGAACAAAAAGACCCAACCCGAACGCACCTGGTCGGGCAACCTCACATGGCATGACACGGCGCGCCCGACTGAACGATGCCACAAGGGAGAAATTAGAAAATGTGCCACTTGAACGTGAATATGGCACTCGAGCAGTCACAGCTTAGAAAAACTGATACGTGCGCCCTCAAATGAAACAACCTGACCTGAACGTGCCCGGTTGGGTGACCTCACACGACGCGACATGATGCACCCGACCGAATGATGCCACAAGGGAGAAAACAGTAAACGGGCCGCCCGAATGTGCACAAGGCACCTTGGCGGTCACAACCTAGAAAAACTGATACGGATGCCCTTGAAAGAAACAGCTCGAACTGAACGCATTCGGTCAGGCGACCTCACATGGCGCGACACCGCGCGCCCAACTGAACGATGCCACAAGGGAGAAAACGGAAAACGGGCTGCCTGAACATGCACAAGACACCCGGGCGGTCACAACTTAGCAAAACTGATATGGGTGCCCTCGAAGAAATGGCCTGACCCGAATGCGCCCGGTTGGGCGACCTCACATGGCGCGACACGACGCGCCTAACCGAACTAATATGCCACAAGGGATCAAATGGAAAACGGGCCTATGGTGTATGACTACAGGTGAAGCCACCCAATGGTGTATGATTGTAGGTGTTTTGTGGTCGGTAGGCCTAGCGTATTCACAACCTCTACTGAAATGAGGTTCTTTTGGCTCTTGTTTTCGACAATGAACTGCAGCGGAGAACCCTTCACCCACATCTATGAGTGGAAGAGGCGATCCCCCTCCTCTGGATCTTCGGTCTCATCCTTATGAATCCTGGTGGTGGTAACAGTGGCAGTGGGTTCTGCATCAATCATATGCTTCCCTTTGTCATTCCCCTTATCGGGTTCTGACTTAGAATCAGAGCATGCATCTTGTTAGCACTCATTTTTTCACCCTCAAAAGTTGTCTTTCATGATCATTTTTTGGCTATGATTCCTTATGCCTTCACTATATTCACCATTTTCCATCGTTATCATATACCTCGATTTTTATAAAAAGCCCTAAATTACCCCAATCTGGCCATTTACATGCTAAAATATATGAAATCCTATTTTTCCTAAACTACCTTAATGATTTTCCTATCTATTCCCCTCTTTTGCCATTTTTGTAAAAAATCTCAAAATGCCCTAATCCTATCGTATTCTAGCTTATTTTATTGGGCAAATAAAAAAGTGTATATCAATTTTATATTTAATATAAAATTTTTCGTATTCTAGCTTATTTTATTGGGAAAATAAAAAAGTTTATATCAATTTTATATTTAATATAAATTTTTTTATATTTTTAATAAAATTGTGGGCTTTTTACTCTGTCGAGCCCCTGGCTCATCCCAAGCACCTACACTAATCACGACATGACCGAGGCCAAGAACCACAAGCTAAACCACAACCAAATCCAAGTCATGAGGGGAGGGGCCGAGCGCATGCGCTGAGTCCCAATTGATTGTATGAGTGTGCATAGCCTTCAGCTCGTAGTCAAAACATGTAAAACCTCAACACGTATATAAACACCAATATCGCTTATACGCCCAGTGAATGTGGGATTATCCCACCGAACACCTTTGCCACCAACCGTCGAAAGAGAAACACTCTAAACATAAATAATTTTAACAGTGAAACAGTGACCCTGGCCTTGAGATAACCTGTCTGGTGAAGCACATTCTGGTTTGGCACTTGATATATCTACCTGACAGCAAGATGGATGTGACAACAACGTTGAAGACAATATACTAGGATTTGATGCACAAAGGCAACCTTGATTACTGGAACCTTGATTACTGTCCATATCTGTTTTATGATTATGTATTATGCAGCATATATATAATTTTCTAGAGAAATGGGGTTCTGTACATAAGATATATCATTCGATTTTATTTTTCAAATCATAGGTTTCAATATTAATGATTGCCATGATTCCCAACGCCGAAAATAAATGAGGAGAAGACAATGAAATCAAAGCTGATAATAAACAGATTATCAATTTATTGATGTGCAAGCAATGCATAGATACAGATATAAAAAAAAAATTCCTCTTTTTCGCTAAATTCACTCATGATCCACTCATCTAGACTACAGGAATGGTGAGTTATTGATTAATCTGAGGCGAAGCAAGAGTATTAGTAAGTATCGGGCTTACTCACTTCTGCTCCATGAAAGGATCCACATTGGTACTACGTGGTATCGCTGCCTGCAAAGTCAAAGAATGTATTGTTGTGAGAGTTAAACTATATCAAATCCTATATAAGCTTTACTTTATTCCGTCACTTGTGAGAGTTAAAATGAAATTGGTCGCATTAATTTTTTTTTAAATATTTTAAGCCGTGTATCGGAAGACCGATGCCTCGTAAGTGTCGGAAGATCGACGACCCTTTTTAAATTTTTTTTTACTATGCCGTTGGAAAAGTGACATTTACAAATGTCGGAAGAGCGACGTTCCCAAACACGGAAAAGAGACATTTTTCCCTTTTCGTCGGTCTTGTGACGTTCTAAATTTTTTTTTTAATTTTAAATGTTTGTCGCTATTGCGACACTTTTCCATCAACCGTCACAAGAGCGACACTTTACCACCAATCGTCGCAATAGCGACGCCTTCCTCTAAACGTCGCAATAGTGACACCTTCCTCTAAACGTCGCAATAGCGACACCTTGTCTCTGTAACGTCGCAATAACGACATATTTCAGAAATCCATCGCAATTACGACGCTTTTTTGCAAACGTCGCAAGACCGAAACTTACTTCTAAGTGTCGCAATATTGACACTTGTCTCCAAACGTCAGTATAGCGACACTTTGTGGCGGGATTTGAAAATTTGATAAAATTTGGAGAAATTTCCGACATTTCATCAAAAGTGTCGGAACTAAAGTTTCGGAATTTCCGCCAAATGTACTAGTGACCTAAGTACTTAACCTTAAGAGTTCAAGGGTCAATCATGAATCAGAGGGTTTCTGTATTGATTGATAGTGGGGCTACCCACAATTTCATTGATGCCCATCTTGTGCAAAGGAGGAAAATACCCATTGATACTTTTGAGGGGTTCTCTTTTTTGGTCCGAGGAGATAGAACAATGCAATGCATGCATTATTTTCCATCACTTTCAATCACCATGGGATCCTACACTTTGGTGGATCACTTCTTTGTAGTTGACATACCAAACACCAATGTTATTTTAGATGTTCAATGGTTGATTACATTGGGAAAATTCACCACTGATTGGGAGGCTTTACAAATGGAATGCATGGACAAGAAGAGTGGTGCACTTCAAATAATCAAAGGCATGCACACTTACCCCTCACAAAACACTTCCACACAAAAAAAAGAGATGGATTTGTGCAGTGGAAGCAAGGACCTCACTGTCCCTTCTCTCATTTTCATGATATTTCTGCAAGGGGCACTCTCATCTATTGGCAAACCATCTGGGAGGCCACCTGGTTCAGTTTTAGTGAGAGATCTCTTACTACTTGATGCTCCAAAATCAGATCCAAGAGGGATGGGAGCATTATAAGACATAGCTGTAGTGCTAGAAGGCTTGGGCAAGCACAAGAAGGAGGGAGATTTTCCTCTCTCATCATCCTCACCATCTTTCATTCCTGATTCTGCACTGTGGGAGGAGAAGAATGGAAGGTAGGTCATTCCTACTTGTACCTTTGGCATAATAAATTTCAAATAAGAGATCAACAACATGGTAGGAATTCCTATTGATGCATTATCAGCACTATCTTTGTTGGGGAGTGTAGATCTATATTGGAAATCCCAGTTGTTGGTGGATTATTCCAAAGATCTCTACACTTGTATGATGCTTGATGACCATATGCATGAAGGGGGCTATCTAGTCCATGAGGGAGTCATCCATCATCATGATAGGATCTTCTTACCTAGAGCCTGCAAGCTCAAGGAGAGGATGCTACAAAGGGCCTTCAAAGGGTTCTGTTTCAGCCCTACCTATTCTATGAAGATCTACAACACTATCATGAGATGCTTTGAATGGGAAGGCTTTGGAGGAGAGCTACATCGGAATTTTCTAGAATGTAAGAGCTATGCGAAGTTGGGGCAGCCAAAGGACTCTATGCAAGAGTCATTTCAGTCATTTCTTCCTTCTCTTAAAAAGGGAGAAAAATTTGTGCACAATTCCATGTATAGAAGAAACATTGATGGTGAAAAATCTTATCATGTAATGCAAGCTTCATTTTTTGATTTGACACATTATTTCACCATATTTTTGCAGGCCATGACTCCCAAGAGGAGTGTTGTATCATGTAAATCTCATGACAAACATTGGGCCACTAGAATTTCTGAATTTGGCCACTCTCTTTTTGTTCAAAGGGATATTCTTTTTCATGATGGGTGCTTCCCAAAGGCACCAAACATATCTCACATTTTCAGCCATGGTGAGATAACTTGTGCAGAAAGTAAGTGGTGGGGAAACCACTTACCATACCTTGATTTGATGTAGGCAAGAGATGCACTTTGTTGGCACCATATGTGGGACTTTTACCCACCTCCTCATGCTCAAATTTCTGTTTGTGTATATGTAATTATGATTCCATACTTGGATGATATAGTTGTACTTTTCATGGGATTGTATGGAGGGAGGATGGGCAGTTTTTATGTACCACATGGGATGGAAACTCTCTATGTACCTTATGCTACATGCTTTAGAGAGAGTATTGGACCAACCATGTTTTTTTCCATTGAGTTCTTAACTCCTTGTGGGATGGATTTTTTACATCTCATGATGACTTTGGAGGAACAGTTCATGGAGACTTGGATTGGTGAACACATATCTTATGAGGAAAGCTTTATCCTTGATGGTGTCACCAATTAAGAAGGAAAAGTGTTGCAACAATCACCCTATCAGTTGCTTGAGGAAAAGCAACATTTTGGAGGGGAGGACTGTAATATTCCCAATTAGCCCAAGCTAATGGGAATATAAAATTTTGTCTCAATGTTTCGTTTCATGAATAAAAATGTAAAGGAGGATCAATAAGACTCCTAATCAGAAAAATAAATCAATGCCACACTTGAACATGGACAAATCTGAGCTATTTACATAAGCACGCTTAGGTGTGAAAGAGACTAGAGGACTTGACCAAGTCAAATAGGACCAAATCAACAACACTGTCTAGATACAGTGAATCTCCTAGAGGCATAGTGCATTTTTAGTTAGAGGCTTCTCATGTGAATGCAACTAAATCATTGAGATGGTTTAGGGTTTGACAAGACTTTCATCATATAAAATGAAGAGGAGGACAGTAGAAGAGGGTTGTTTATTGTGCATATTTCTAAATATATTGCCTGTTTAGACATATATCATTCTCTTCTGTTTAGATGAGGATAGTGATGTTTAGCACTAGGATGTTCCTATTTAGGGATCCCACCTCTTCCATTGAGGAGTTCTTGGAAGATTCTTGCTGATCTCATCCACTATCAAGCATTTGGCCAAGCTCATCTTGTAGAAATTTGAATAACTGTTAAATTATTCACTGAGATTATCCTGATCACACACTATTTGAGCTTCATGCATAATACATAACCTCTTCTACTATTGATCATCAATTTGCGGAAATTAAACAATCGCATGCGCACATTAAAACCATAAATAATCACACATATAAACACAGTATTTATGGGAAAGCTTAAAGTTGAAAACCCCCAACTATCTGTATATTATAATGATAGAGATCATGTAACAATCATTGTACAAAATCCTCACAAGCTCTCAGTACAATCTCCAATTGTTACACACTACACAAGCTCAGATCATACAAAACACATGCTCCAATTTGCTCCACCTGTTAGCCTGCCTCTACTGCAAAATCCAATATGGATAATACCAAGATCCAGGTTCGAATCCCACTAGTATGTACTGCGCAATCCT